>ML316851.1:0-74662 GCA_005239505.1 Nicotiana paniculata | reverse complement strand
ATTAATTTATTTATCGAATTTTGTAGGAGCATTTAGTAGGTGAAAAATCACATGCTCACAGTGATGATGCCTGACATCGCTGTTCAGGCAAGCCAACAATGATCTATCAACTTACTTACTCATTTTAGTAATTTGAATTCATAAATTTTTATTAATTATATAGTATAAAACTAGAATTTACAAAGTGAATGATCATACTTACATGAACTACAATGATGAACAACCTGTAGAACCCCAAAAATCCGATGTCACAAGTGCATGGGCATTTAGCTAGGAAATATGATAAAATACACTATCTAGAATACAAATTAGACAGAAAAATATAAATAACTCTGATGGAGACTCTATATACTGCAGACTCGCAACGCGGGATGCAGCTCATCTAAGTCCCCGCGATAGCTGCGCCTTTACGCCCACAAGACCACTAGACATATAGGTACCTGCACAAAATGTGCACCAAGTGTAGCATGAGTACATAAATCAACACGTACCCAGTAAGTATCTAGTCTAACCTCAAAAAATTAGTGACGAGAGGTCGGATTCGAATCTTACTACGTCTAACAATAATGTACCGAAATTTCAGTTAAGCATGAATTATATAAATATAGCTGAAAACTCAATAACAAAAAACAAATAAACAACTCTTTCACTAATAGTAAATGCAAAATTTCATTTCCTTTATTTAAGAAATTAATCTTTCAAGCCAAAGAAATAACATCAATTATAATTTGACTCCAAATTTTTACGCATGAATTATGTCGAGATCGTACGGCCCGGTCCAACATAAAAATATATAAACTATGCACTAGCGAGTGTCGAACAACGTGAACCATATATGCATCTATCTGCTACCGAGGCGTTCGGCCCGCTCCACAAGAAGAGAATATATATTAAAATAACCGATTCAAGATGATTAAGGGGCTAATATTCAAAGAAATATCAATTCTCATTAATGGTCAAGTGACCTGTCCAAAACTCAAGTAAATGAAGTTTAACCTTTTACAATTCCTTTATCAAGTTCCAATATGATTTAAGAAATTAAATTAACAAGTAGGGTGAAAAAAACACAAGTATAACATGATTTGGGTCCTATACTACCCATTCTTAAGCATAATTAGTAGCTACGTACGGACTATCGTCACCCCGTGCGTACGCAGCCCCCACAAATAGAAGCACATAATAAATTGATTCACCTATGGGGTTAATTCCCTCTTACAAGGTCAGAAAAGAGACTTACCTCACTCCGAAGTTCCATAACCGGCTTCAAAGCTCTTCTAACAGCTCAAGCCGATGTCCATCACTCTAAAACCAGTCAATTAATGTGAAATTCTATCAATATATACTCTAATACTCATTACTAACTAATTTATAACAATTTCTAACTCCGCCCGAAAAGTCGATAAAGTCACCCTCGGGCTCACGTGCCCGGACTCCGAAAATTTGCGAAGAAAATCGTTACCCATAACATTACGAACTCAAATATATAATTCATTCTCAATTTCATGCCCAAATTCGTGGTCAAAATCTAAAAATACCAATTGTTGATACCCAATTTTGCCCTCATATTTTTCAAATACATACATATTTTTCAAATGCCTCTACATCTTTGTTGCTATGTGTTGTTAGAAAACCTTATCTATAGGAAATAAATATGGTTGAATCTCTCTTTAATTTTGCATTGCTGCAACATATCCACTAGAGGTCATGCCTATAGGACTCTAATCACCTCTTTTGTTAATGCATCACAATGTTCTTCTAGAAACATGCCTATAAGATTAAGGTATAATGATAAAATCAGTTTCTCAAGTGCTAATCGTTAGAAATCCTGTCTATAGGATACCACTATTCACTTTAATAACAGTTAATAACGCCCTTTTAATACTGATCTTCACTCACTTAGGCATAAAACACCTAGGCACAACATCTACAGGACTAATAACTAGGAGTTTGCCTTCTCAATAATTAGTGTGCAACAACTTATGCAATCCTGTCTATGAATCTTGCTGGTTCCTAAAACTACTTGCACGCCTTGATGCCTATCACGTAGAAATCATGCCTATAGGGATTTAAACTCTTTAATCTTGAATTTCCTAACATGAAAACCTGTTTCGCGTGCATTTGCTTTTTAATTGTTGAGGCTAACTTGAGCCTTTAATTGCCTATGTGTGAAGTCCAACACGTTTTGTAGGTCGCCTAGTTTTGACATTTCTGAGTAGCCTAAGCAAAGTCTAGAACCATCCAAAATAGAGGTCCAATGCTTCCTGGGCCATAGGTATGGACGGGTAGTGCACACATAAGGTACGACTTATAATTGAATTAGTGCGCTTTAGGTAACAACTTGAAGATAGTAATCGGATAGCAGGAGATGATAGTTTGTGCCCACTGAAAAATATGAGTAACACCCCATCTCGAGGAAGTTACGAAGTATTATTTATGTTTCATGGAGTGATCCTTCAGGCTAAAAAACTTTGGACCTCCCATCTTATTTCCCTTTTATTTTGAATCAAGTGTTTGTACTCATTTACTTAAAGTATTTTATAATAATAAAACTTCTCAAACTTCTCGCTCTCTATATCTTTGTTATCCAACTAATTCATATAATTCAAGTTTGGCCGGGACTCACAGTTGTGGATCTCGAAGAGTGCTTAACACTTTTTTTTCGAGGTAATTTCGAGCCCTTACCTGGTTTTTGGTGATGCAAACTAGTCAAACCTGAGTCATTTGCAAATAGATGCCCTAACGCACCTTAAACCGTTAGGTGGCGACTCTCCTCTTTTAATACCTCCTTAAAATATTTGTCACATGTCGAAACTCGATTTCGCGAGAAAAAAGGGTGTGACAGCATGGCGAGTCTGCTGGGGATACTAAGGTTCTTTCCATAACGGATTTTACTTATATGAATTAGTCTTCTCTGATAAACGCGCTTCCTTCTTTTTATTTGCTGCTACATGCACATCCCGCTCCTATTTTCCTTTTATTTGTCTAATTAATTGCTGCATGCACATCCCCTCCCATTCTCCCTTTACTTGAATTCGTGGTAATATGCAAATCCCTTCCCTTCTCCACCCTTCCTTGCTCAAATTGGCTATAACATGCGTATCCCTTTTCCTATTCATACTTATTTGCTTTAAGCTGCCTTTCGTTGGTTTTAAAATTTCTACATTGTGTATCTCCCCACCCTACTCCCTGGCTTACTTTATTGTATTCTCCATATTACACGAACTAACTTCTTCGTTGTTTTTGTTTCTTTCTTTTTATGTCTTTTATGCTTCATTTCAATACTGCGTTTATTGCTTTCACATGTTTTATCATGCAAATACTTGAGAATATGTTATTTATCTTCGCATAAAGCATGCTCCACATCATATTCCACTCGTGCCCAATTAATACTATAACGTCATTTGATGAGTGTCCACGCTCTTCCAAAATTACCCTTTAAATTTGGAAAGGCTTATTTGCGGTAAAACTATTCAATCATCGGTGCAGTCGACAGTGTCGTGCCTTTCCCTCTCAAGTATTCCACTTGAGGGTACCGGTCTAGATCCTTCTAGAAACCCCACTTCAAATATCAACTGTGCATGCATCATGTCAAACCTAGTATATGTTAGAACGTTGTCCGCGTGATAATCTGCTAAAACAATACAAGTCCAAAGTTTGACGGGATTTCCGTAATCCCAATGGACACCATCACGTTATGTTCATTATTTGGAGAAAATATGCCGGTATGTTGATCATTAATGTGTAAATAGTCAGATCCGGAGGGGGAAAGGGCTGACTCTATTTGTCTTGCAAAAAATGAGGCACGAAGTCCCCAGGTTCGGCATGGTTCAAAACATCCCACCTTTGCTGCTTGATTTGTGGAAGAACCTCTCACCTAGTGACAAGAATCATGTAAGAAGGGTCCTCAGAAACTTACCCTCCTTGTTAGACATTCAGCCCAATATGCATTAATCGAGGCTGCCACTATGTTTTGGGATGAGACGAGAGATGTATTCCGCTTTGGGAATATAAAGATGACTCCTCTCAACATCTGTCCGCTAACTACTTTGAAAAGGTTGAGTAAAGGACTGCATGAGATACGAGAAGGGAGTATGAATGTGAAAGCATTCGATGGGTCTCAAAGGGCCACAATTGAGGAGACCAACCTCATCCTACAGATGGGTCCGACCTGGTTCGATGTTTAGTTCCAAGTGTTAGATATATCCGCTACATACAATCTGTTATTGGGACGACCTTGGATACATGTTGCTGGGGCCATAACTTCTACTCTACATCAGGCCATGAAGTTTGAATGGAACCATCAGGTAGTAATCATCCATGGGGACAGAAGTAATCCCATTTATACCAATCAGACTGTTCCGGTTGTCGAGAAGGAAGTTGGGTGGAGAAACATACCATCGCATCGATCATGTCAATGCAATTGAGAAAGAAAAATGGTGGAGAAGTAAGGTAGAAAGCATATTGGCATGGACAAGGTATGAACCTGGTAAGGGTCTCGGTAAGAATCTCCAAGGTATCACCAAATCGATACAGCCATAGCGTCACGACACAACTTTTGGGATTGGGTATGAATACACCTGACACGAGTATAACAATTGGTCGCCGCCATGGCGTGGTCCTTATTACCCTCCGGAGAAGCCAGTACCACATTTGAGCTAGCCATTTCATCAAGCTGACATAATGTGGGGGTTCGAAGAAGATGAAGTTTTAGCTGGCATAAGGAATCTGTTCCTTGACGATAAAGACGTGGACTGCATTACATTAATTGAGGAGGAGGAGGAGGAGGAGGACGAGGAGGAAGGCCTCATTATTCAGACAATGGAGAAGGGGGTTGTTCTCAAGAATTGTACTGCTGCACCATCAAGAGCCCGTCGAGTTCCTGGGTAGCTTGGCCATTAGCATCATTTATTTACTTTTGAAAGCTATTTTATGGGCATTTAAGACATTTTCAGTATTTTGTTTTTAAACGTTTTCGTGTTGAATAATTGCTCGAATCATTGAACTGCATTTGTTGATGTTTTAATATTTATCAATGGATTGCTATTTTAGTATTTATTATTATCCTTTACATTTTTCTCTCTACAATGTTATTATTACTTACCATGATGAACCTACGACTGTGACATGTAATGAGACAACACAACATAAGGATATCGATTCAGAACATTTGGAAGAAGATATAATATCCGAGGAAATTGTCAGAGAAGTGGAAAATTTTGAAAACAAGCCTAAGTCCAATTTGGATGAGACTGAAATAGTTAATTTGGGAGAATCCGAAACAGTCAAGGAAACTCGTGTAAGCATTCACCTATCGCTGTCAGAGAAAGAACAATACATATTTTTGAAAGAGTGCGAGGATATTTTTCATGGTCTTATGATGATATGACCGGTTTTAGCACGTCTATAGAGGCTCATAAGCTACCGACCAACCCTATGTGTCTGCCTGTAAAGCAGAATCTCAGAAAGTTCAAGCCAAATATAAGTCTGAAAATAAAAGAGGAAGCCACCAAGCAGATCAAAGCTAAGGTTCTCAGAGTGGTTGAATATCCAACCTGGTTGGCTAACATCGTGCTACTTCCAAAGAAGGATGGGAAAGTCAGAGTATGTGTCGACTATCGGGAACAGATCAAGTCACAAAGATGATTTCTCGTTGCCCCATATATATACCTACTGATCGACAACTGTGCCAAGCATGAACTGGTCTTTTGTGGATTGATTCGCGGGATATCATCAGATTTGGATGGATGGAGAGGATGCCGAAAAGACGGCCTTTATTACAGCCTAGGGAGTGTATTACTACAAAATGATGCCGTTTGGCCCAAAGAATGTTGGAGCCACTTATATGAGGGCCATGGAAACCATTTTCCACGACATGATTCATAAGGAGATAGAGGTGTACGTGGACGACGTCATCATCAAATCTAAGAAGGGAACATATCACATAGCAGATTTGAGGAAATTCTTTAATCGACTTTGAAGGTATAATTTGAAACTGAACCCCGCAAATGTGCCTTTGGAGTCCCTACTGGAAAGTTTTTAGGGTTCATCGTGAGCCGCTGAGGAATTGAGTTAGACCCATAAAATGTCAAGGCTATCCAAGACTTGACACCTCCAAAGAACAAGAAAGATGGATGAGTTTCTTAGGGCGTCTCAATTATATCAAATTTTTCATAGCACAATCAACTGTGATCTATGAACCAATTTTCAAAATGTTGAATAAAGACGCTGCAACAAGTTGGACTGAAGAATGCCAGAAAGCTTTTGACAAAATCAAGGAATATTTGTCCACACCACCAGTCCTGGTCCCGCCGGAACCTGAGAGACCTCTGCTACTCTATTTATCTGTGCTGGATGGGGCTTTCAGTTGTGTCTTGGGACAACACGATGAGACAGGAAGGAAATAACATGCCATATACTATCTGAGCAAGAAGTTCACGCCCTACGAAGCACAGTATTCCTTCCTGGAACGTGCCTGCTGTGCTCTGACATGGATAGCTCAAAAGTTAAGGCACTACTTCTATGCCTACACCACATATCTTATATCAAGGATAGATCCTCTGAAATATATTTTCCAGAAACCCATGCCTATGAGAAAGCTAGAAAAATGGCATATACTATTGAGTGAATTCGACATCATCTATGTAACTCAGAAAGCGGTCAAAGGATAGGCACTGGCAGATCATCTGGTAGAAAATCCTGTAGGGGGAGAATACGAACCATAGAAAACGTACTTTCCCGATGAAGAAGTATCATTTGTAGGAGAAGATATTACCGAAACGTATGATGGTTGGAGAATGTTCTTCGATGGGGCTGCAAATTTTAAAGGAGTGGGTATTGGAGCAGTTTTGGTATCAGAGACGGGTCAACACTATCAGGTGTTCGCAAAACTAAGATTTCCATGTACCAACAATATGGCAGAATTTGAGGCTTGCATCCTGGGACTCAAGTTAGCCATTGACGAGAACATTCAGGAATTGTTGGTGATTGGTGATTCAGACCTTTTGGTACACCGGGTTCTAGGAGAATGGGCTGTAAAGAATACCAAAATATTGCCGTATCTGTACTATGTGCAGGAATTGATGAAGAGATTCACAAAGATAGAGTTCAAACATGTTATGAGAATCCAGAATGAGTTCGCATATGCTTTGGCTACTCTATCTTCTATGATACAACATCCAAACAAGAATTTCATCGATCCTATTCCAGTAGGATCCATAATCAGCCAACTTATTGTGCTCATGTTGAAGAAGAAATTGATGGGAATCCGTGGTTCCATGCATCAAAGAATACTTGGAAAAAGAAGAGTACCCAGAGCATGCATATCATACTCAGAAACGCACACTCTGAAGATTATCCAATCATTTCTTCCAAAGTGGAGGAATTCTGTACAAAAGGACTCCAGATCTGGGGTTATTACGGTGTGTCGACGCTAAGGAACCATCCAAATTGATCAAAGAGATACATGCCGGAACTTGCGGACCACAAATGAATGGCTTTGTTTTAGCTAAGAAGATATTAAGAGAAGGATATTTTTAGATGACTATGGAAACAGACAGCATCAGGTATGTCCAAAAGTGTCATCAATGCCAAGTACATGCGGATATGATACGAGTGCCACCCAATGAACTCAATGCAACAAGTGCACCTTGGTCTTTCTCCGCTTGGGGGATGGATGTCATCAGTCCAATCGAACCCCCTGCTTCAAATGGGCACAGGTTCATTCTAGTGGCCATATAATATTTCACAAAATGGGTTGAAGCCGCATCTTACAAGGCTGTAACTAAGAAGGTCATCACAGATTTTGTCAGGGATCGTATTGTTTGTCGATTCGGGTTACCAGAATCAGTCATCACTGATAATGCCGCCAACCTTAACAGTGATTTAATGAGATCCATGTGTGAAACCTTCAAGATTAAGCATAAAAATTCCAGAGCATACATGCCGCAAATGAATGGAGCTGTGGAAGCCGCCAACAAGACCATCAAGAAGATATTGAGGAAGATGGTAGATAATCACAAACAATGGTACGAGAAGTTACCATTTGCTCTACTCGGATATCGTACCAGAGTTTGCACATCAACCGGGGCAACTCCTTATTTGTTGGTCTATGGTAGTGAAGATGTTATTCCCGCTGAAGTAGAAATTCCTTCTTTGAGAATCATACAAGAGTCTGAACTCAGTGATGCAGAATGGATACGAAGTCGCTATGGAAAACTGGCTCTCATCGATGGGAAAAGAATGAATGCGGTATGACATGCTCAACTTTACCAGAAGAGAATGTACAGAGCTTTCAACAAAAGGGTCATGCCTAGACAATTCGCACCGAGGCAGCAAGTGCTAAAGTGGATCTTCCCGCATCTAGATGAAGCCAAAGGGAAATTTTCACCAAATTGGCAAGGACCCTACATGGTTCACAAAATACTAACAGGAGGAGCGCTCATACTTGCAGAGATGGATGGATAAGTTTGGCCAAGACCTATTAACTCAGACGCAGCCAAAAGATATTATGTTTAGATTGTTTACATTTCCTCATCTGATGGAATAGGAAGCCCTGTGTGTTCGGTCACATCTCAATAAAATCTTCATTTCTCCATGGTCAGAAACTGGGGCAGAATTTTGAGGAGGACCCTCAAAATTTCGGAGCAAGTCCAGCCAACTTCGTCATGTGCAGAATGGTTAAAGAATCGCTTATTGAACTGGGGCAGAATTTTGAGGGGGACCCTCAAAATTCAAATGCAAGGAAGTCGCAATCTCTCTAAAAGTCACAATCATTGGTTCATCTAACTTACTTGATATTGTGCACTACTATGTTTTAAATAACGACATTCATCAAATGCACGCATATATTCTCGAAAACTTTATTTTATAAACAGCCAGACGCTACCCAGGATAACTCAAAATTCTGAAGCAAGTCCAACCAACTTCATCATATGCAGAACCGTCAAAGAATTTCTTTTTAAACCGGGACAAAATTTTGAGGAGGACACTCAAAATTGTAAAGCACGGAGGTCGGAATGTCTCTAAAATATGTCACAGTCATTAGTTCATCTAGCTCACTTGATACTGCATACTACTATATTTTTAAAATAACTACATTCGTCAACACGCATATTTTCTCGAAAACTTTATTTTTATAAACTGCAAGATGTTACCCAGGATAACTCAAAACAAGACCTCAAGATAGAGGCACAGGCAAAGCAGAAGACAAAAACGCTAACCAACCTTCCCTCGCAAAACTCACAATTTTTCTTTGGATGTAGGCACAATAAAACAATGACACATGCAGATACATCAGGTCACTACCTTTAAGATAGCAAATCATCTATCACAAGCATCTCCAGCTAAGAAATACTTTACTATCACTCGTCGTTTTTCTTGCATAAGGCTAAGCATTGCCTTTCCTTGCATGAGACTGAGCACTGTCTCCTTTCTTTACATGAGGCTAAGCATTGCCTCCCTAATTGCATAAGACTAAACATTGCCTTTCTTTGCATGAGACTAAGCACTGCCTCCTTTCTTTGCATGAGGCTAAACATTGCCTCCCTAATTGCATAAAGCTAAGCATTGCCTTTCTTTGCATGAGACTAAGCACTGTCTCCTTTATTTGCATGAGGCTAAACATTGCCTCCCTAATTTCATAAGGCTAAGAATTGCTTTTCTTTGCATGAGACTAAGCATTGTCTCCTCTTTTGCACGAGGCTAAGCCACGCCTCCTCAATTGCATAAGGCTAAGCATTGCTTTTCTTTGGATGAGACTAAGAACTGTTTCCTAATTGCATGAGACTAAGCACTGTCACTAAGCATTACCTCCCTAATTTCATAAGGCTAAGTACTGCCTTTCATTACATGAGACTAAGCACTGTCTCCTAATTGCATGAGGCTAAGAATTGTCTCCTCTTCTTGCATGAGACTAAGCATTGCCTCCCTAATTGCATAAGGCGAAGCTCGGCCTTTCCTTGCATCGAGACTAAACATCATCTCCTCTTCTTGCATGAGGATAAGCACTTCCTTCTCAATTGTCTAAGTCTAAGCATTGCATTGTCCTTGCATAATACCAAATGCTATCTCCACGCTATTTAAAATCTAGCACTATTTTCTATTCGCCCGGGGCTAAGAACTGCCCCAATCTTACACAAGACTAAGATCTGTCTTGTTTTACTTCGCATATGATCGAGCATCATATCTTTTCATCTCATAGGCTAAAACATCGTCATTCTGTCCAAAGGCGTCATAGTTCGAAGGCATCATCTTCATAGCCGGAAGACACCATGCCATGGCCTGCAGATATCTCAATATTGCACATCATTATTCAAAGACGTCATGGTTAAGAGGCACCATTTTCATGGCCCGAGGACATCATTTCTTGGCCTGCGAATCCCTTATCACATGATTCATGTCCCTGGACGTCATGGTCTAAGGACATCATCTTCGCCATCCAAAAACAACTTTCATAGTCCAAAGGGAATTTCAACATGTTTAAATTCTCGCAATAATCCATGCATGCATCGTGTTTCAAGTTTTGCAGGTAATCCAGGAAGTAACCATTCTCCTAACGGGAGCAATTTTCGCTCTGGTTTCCGTTCAACATTCACATCCTGCAATTATTTCAAACTCAACCAACCACCATCAGTTACCCACTTTTACTTGATAACCGTTCATATACTCATTTTGAGATACATCCATAATGTTTCAAATTCACATTCACGATTTCGCGCATATTCATCTGATGCTGTCCTACCACAAAAGACCCCTTTCCGAAATATACGACCATTCCCATAACAGCTCCATCGGTTCAGTTCGCCGATGGATCCATAACTACACACGACCTAATTCCCGTAACACCAGGGATATGTAGGCAACTCAAGAACGAGGGTTCGACCCACATTTTTTCAAATCATATTATCCCTCATTCAATTCGGTCAAACTCGATCATCATTCTCTTTACCCGACAACTCTTTCATCATTACCGGGTAAAGAGGGGCAGCTTGATACCCAATTTTTCCTTCATATTTTTCAAATACTTACATACTTTCAAAATAGCATATTTACATCATTATTTAGTTTACAAACCTATACAAGTATTTTTTAATAATTTTTCATGATTTTTAGAGCTTTAAATTAATGTTTCTTATATTTTAATTATAGATAAATATCTAGTAATTATCCTTTAAATTATTTTTTGATGACTTAGTTACATAAAAAAATTATTCTGCACCTATAATATATGTTTCAAATATTTTATTTCATTTCATATAATTAAATTAGCATTTTAAAGCTATTTATCTAATTTTGCCATAATGGCCTATATTATACAAATAAGTGTGTTTATTATATTATTTATGCCAGTATCATCTTATATTTTATAAGGTTGAATTATTATTTTTAAAATAGTTTTACATCATAAATATTATTTTAATAATTTATTTTTAATTAATTTTCAAGGGTTTCAAGAGCTGGCCCAAAACAGGCTAATTTTCGGACCAAATTTTGGCCCAAACCATTAGCCCAACACCCCAATTACCCCAAGCCCAACACCAGTGACCCAATACCCTATACCCGTCCATTTACCCGACCCTGCTCTTTTAAAATCCTTGCCATTGATCTTTAAGATCAACGTCCCACACTCAATCCCCCTTTTATTATCTAACCCCCAGAAACCCTAACCCCATTCCCCCTTTACCCGCCTCCTCATGATCCTCTCTACTCTCATCTTCTCTAAGAAAACCCTAGCCGTCCTCTCAATCCTCTCCAAATCCGTCTCAACCATGGATTCCCTCCATGATTCGCTTGCCTTTTATGTGTTACCTCAGTATTATTTGCAAGACTATGGTGTTACATAGTACTTGTCCCAATTTTTGCAAGTACCAGTCCTCAAATCGAATTCCACCGCCTTCAACCTTTGATATTTAGATGATATTTCGTCTATATGCACTCAGTATCAAACTATATGGTCCGATTTAGTGAAATTTCGACCATCTGTGCTTTCCTTTGAACTAGGGTTTGAGATTTTCCCTTATTCTTTACTGATTTTCGATTGATATTCTTCCCTTTCTTGTGTTTGACCGATATTTTCCTTATTTTTGTTTAACCCACTATATTTCCCTATTTTTATTTCTTGTTTGCTAAGATTGACTTTAATTAATTTTTGCATGTTATATTTTCCTTATTTCTCTGTTTAAATTACTGTATTTCCTTATTCTATGCCTTAAAACTGACTCTAATTGATTCTCGCATGATATATTATCCTTATTCTGTGTTTAATTACCGAGTTTCCCTATTTATGCGTTAAATCTGCTACTATATAAACCCCTCCCCTAAAACCCCTTAGACAGACTAGAATCTCCTAATCCTTGCTATTGTTTTCACTACTCTCTTCTCTCACACATTCATTATTACACTCGAACACTCTCTAAAATTATTGAACAACCTCCTCTGGTGCAAGCACTTTTCGGAGCCCATTCTCGAGGCTCTTGTGTACTCTGAAGCATTAGGGATTTGAGATTTTTGCTATTACACTCTTCACTCTTTTGATTCTGCTACTGGTTAGTGTTTAAACTCTCATAATGTTCAATTTATTTCTCTTTCTGCATATGTATTTAAACTTGTATGAGCATGATTCAACTATGATAATATCTAATTTTGATATCATTCTGTGTTAATTAAACACACGGGGACAATCTACTGTTCGTGTTATGGTAATACTATGATTTGCACTCTGTGATTTCTTGTGAGCATGTTTATTTTGGAATTCCAATGAAGGTCTATTGATACCCAATTTTTCATATATATATATATATATATATATATATATATACACACACACACACACACACACATACACACACTTTCAAAATAGTGCATGAGCTTCAACCGGTGTTTTTCATAATTTTTAAAGGCTTTTGATCAATTTATTCCAGCATTTTATTATCTAAATAATTGTTAATTGCATCACAAATAATTTTATAATAATTTATTACTTAATTTTTATCATTTATATTCGTATTGAGCTTTAAATTTTTTATGTATAATTATATTTGCATCTTAGGCTATAATTACAATATTTCACAATAATAGCCACATATATGCATAATTACATTATTTATACAGGAAATGACTTTTTATATTTTTATAATGTTAAATAATTATTTTAAATCATTTTTCATGCACAAATAACATTTTTATCATTTATTAATTATTTGTATAAATTAGTTTATTAATTTAAATGGGTATTTAAAACATATCCCCCTTCCTAATTAATTTTCGGACCTACCCAGCCCAATACCCTATCCATCCCAATTACCCTAACCCAACTACCCAAATCCATACCCGTTCAATAACCCGCCCCGCCTAAAACTCTAATCCTGGAAGATCAACGGCCCTAAATCCTCCACCCCTTTTTAATTAACCAAACACCCTAAACCCTAAAACATTCCCCCCCACCCGCCGTCTTCTGATCCTCTCCTCACCCTCTCAAACCCTAGCCCAGCGTCACACTTTCTCTTTTGATTCATGGGATCCTCCCTTGATTCCCTGCCTTATTTGGCTTTGTTTCTTTATTGGCTACCTGATCTTGATGTTATTTAGCCTATTTGCCTCAAAAGGCATATGTATTGCAAGAGACTCCAACCAGATCTGGTTCAAAGTCTCTCATATTTTGATTATTCCGTCTATTTTCATCCCAATACTTGTTAGTACGGATATTTTCGTATCTCTGGTTCAAACCAGATTTTGGTTCATTCTGGTTCGCTTTAATTATTTACTGAATCTGGCTATTTTAGGTTAAGTCCGTTACTTACCCTAGATTTAGGGTTCAGATCTAAATTTTTTATTTTATTTTTTGTTTTGGTATTTCTTCGTTAAATATTTCCATCTCTATATGTTATAGTCTTTTTGTTATTATTTTATGATCGATTCTATTTACCCTAAAACTAGGGTTTTGATTTCAACAGATTTTGCAAAAAAATATTTGTAACCTTTAAATGTTTTCGTCTCTGGGTATCTATTAGGGTTTTCTTGTTTATTTTTGACTGATTTTACTTATTATATGTCTTTGTATTTCTGCCTATATTCTTAAGGTCCCGATTATTTAATTGTTCATTGTACTGTTTCTGCCTGTTTGCCTTTAACTCTCGGAGGGGCTTGGAAGCCGGTATTGGAATTTCGGAGCGAGGTAAGTCTCCTTTCTAACTTTGTGTGGGGGAATAATCCCCCTTGGTGAATTAATTCAGTACATGCTATTATCTTCGGGGGCTACGTACGCACGAGGTGACGGGAGTCCTGCGTAGCTACTATTATGAAATGTCCGGGTAGTCTAGGACCCACTAGCATGCCTTACGTGTTGTACCTGTAATCCTGCCTGTAATATTAAACTGATAATATAATCGAAAACGTAATTGAATATCTAAAACAAAACTAGAGTTCATTTTGTTAATCTTCTAAAAAGAAAATTGATCTCTCTGTGGATATTTGTGTACCTCGACTGGGTTGTATCGTGGAATATCATTAAACTTGAAAAATGAGTTTCAAAAACAAATGCTTTCAAAACCTATATTTCATGTTTCTTTTAATAAGAATTTACCACTTTCCAGAGAAAAAAAAACTATTTTCTTGATAAAATACAGATTTATTATGTGGACATGTGTAACTTTGGGTGCCTGAGTCGCTTGAGTGATTCGCGAGCAGGATGACCCTGTATTTGTGTGTGTATTCATATGAGCACCTGAGTCGAAGGTATGATCGCGAGCAGGCTAGCCGTATTATTTTAACCGCGTCGCATTATCGATTCGCGAGCGGGGCAGATAGATGCATCTATGGTTCGAGCCGTTCGACCCTCGCCAGTGCATAATTTATTATTATTGGTCCGCGCCGTTCGACCCTCGGCATTGCTTGCGCATGATATTTGCTGCGTAGTTGCTATTATTTTGCCTGATTACCGGCCTGAAATATTAAATTATCAAGTGAAATGATAGAGATTTAAAAATTATTAAAAAGATTTTCGGAAGAAGTTGTTCCTTCCCGTCGATTTATTATTATTTGATTAAATCACCATGCTGATTAATTGTTAATATGACGAAGATATAAAGTGTTAAACGTGAATGAAGTTGAAAGATATTTAAATCCCGATTTTGATAAATTGCCTATGATAAATCATGCTTAGTGTCATACTTAAATATTCTAAATTGACCTTTAGCAAGTGTCTAATTTGACCTCCCGTCACTACCTCTCTGAGGTTAGGCAGACGACTTACTGAGTACACATTGTTTTTGTACTCA
Organism: Nicotiana paniculata; assembly: GCA_005239505.1. NCBI lineage: Eukaryota > Viridiplantae > Streptophyta > Magnoliopsida > Solanales > Solanaceae > Nicotiana > Nicotiana paniculata. The sequence goes on along the minus strand of ML316851.1, from coordinate 59,390 downwards.
TGCTTCACTTGCTGTGCATTTTATTGCACAGGTACTTTCATAGCAATGTGGAGGATTTAGAGACTTAGGCGAGCTGCATCATCCGGAGGCGATCCGCAGCTGACAGAGTCTCCTTCGTACTGTATTTATTTCATTTTAAATTTCCTTGTCCAGTTGTATTTCAGACAGGCTTTGTAATGACTGTATTGATTCTTAGAAATTGCTCATGTACTTGTGACACCGGGTTCTGGGATATGTGTTGGGATATAATTGCTTAAGTGTAATCTTTAAACCGTTGTCTTAATTAACAAACTTTTATTTGGTTAATATGTAATGAAGTGAAAGGAATGTTTTCGTAAATGTTTTAAAATCGGAAAGTTATTTCTATTAATTAATGATTTGGCTTGCCTGACATTGATGTCCGGCGCCATCACGACCTTAGGGATTTTGGGTCGTGACAACATGGTATCAGAGAGCTAGGTTCCCTTAGGTCTCACAAGTCATGAGCAAGTCTAGTAGAGTCTTGCGGATCGGTACAGAGACGTCCGTACTTATCTTCGAGAGGCTACAGGGCTGTTAGGAGTACTTCCCTTCTTGATTCCTCATCGTGCGAGTTGATTCCTTTGAGGCTTATGCCTATGTTCATTCCTACTCAATCTTACGCGTCGCGAAGCGCTTGCTATGGATCAGGAATTCCACCAACGTAATTCGAGATGTTTCCATGTGTAATTGGTCGTGGCTGTTGTTATGGCCCTGCAAAAAGGTAATATGTTGTTTCAGCTCAGTAGCTGTGTTTCTGGGAGCCTTAAGGCTGTGCTCAAGTAGTGATGATGCTTGCGATTGGTTGTCGCGCGATGGCATTATGATGATAAAATGATTGTCCATATGTTGGGGATGATGAATGGTTTGAAGGGAGGTCTTCTCAGAGTGTGATTTCGAGATTTCGGTATTCTAGTGCTGGCAGAGGAAAGGCATTTGGGTTATGAATGGTCCGGTTGGGGTTGATAAAGTAGTAAGACTTGGTGTCTTCAAGCGAGGTGGGATATGCACCTGTGACGTGTAGTCGTCGTCATTGATCGGATGGAATGTGTTAAGTTTGTCGGTGCTATGGTTTCTTCGGTTGTGTGGGTTCAGAGTATTGAGAAGGAGTATGGAAGAATGCGAGGGGAAGAGACCGCGAGATGTTGCGGTTTAGTACCGGATGAGTGTTGATAATGACGACAGCTAGAGAAAGATGATATTCGGAGAGCTTGAAGTCGTGGTGATCTGTTGCTTTAAGAGCTACAGAGAATGATCCTGAAGTGAGGCTAGGCGGTGGTTCCATTTCTAGGAGGCCAGGTGTAAGAAGTGGAAGTCGAGCAGTCGCAAAGTGGGGGAGCGGCAACATAGCTTGGAATTTGAAGACATTGTCGCGCATTTAATGGATGTCCATGAGGAGCGGACGAACTAGTAAATTGGTAAACGAAGTAGGCCGTAGGATGGGGTATTGAGGTCGCATAGAGCGTGCATTTCAACATCGTTAGAGGGTGTCCGCGGGTGATTTCCACAGGTGGGTCATCTCCCGTGAATAGGGTAGTGGTAGCATGGTTGGCAGGTCTCGGTGATGGGTTCTAGTGGCTAGTCGGTAGGAGGTATAATGTGTGAATGATGCTAGAGAATCTGAGTATTTAGGGAGGGCTATCAAGAGGATCTGGAAGAGTTGGACGGATTGGTTGAGATAAATCACGTTATTGAAGGAGAAAGGATCTCAGCAGGGTCTAGAGTGGTGCAAGGAGTAGCGTCGGGCTAAGTGGGGGAGTCCCACCATCTACAGTTGGGTTGTAGGGTTGTCCTCTTATATGGTTGCAGATTGTCGGCGTGTTGGCAAGTTGTTTCAGCTAAGGGAAAGGGGTAAAATTGTGATTGTGCATGGGATTTGATGAATGTGTGCAATAGTTGGCCCTGTCGGGCCAGGGTTAGGCTTTGGAAGATTCATAATTTATGCTTAAGGCATGGACGAGTTGTAAGGATGGTGACTCGGTTGCGTGGTTCCTTGAAGGTGGTGTTCATGTGCTAGAAGATCTTTGGAGTTGATTGCGTTCGGGGCCAGCCAGAGTGGGTGACTCTCAATCGCGGTCCTAGTGAGCTCAAAAGTTAAGAATGCGGCATTTAAGGGTTTCAGGAAGCCGTATGATCGAGAATCGAGCTTTTGCAGATTTATTTCTGAGAAAGAGGAGGATGGTTGGAATGTTCTATGATATGTTTTAGCATGCAAGATAGTATTGGAGGAGTGAGAGGAATAAACTCCGAATTGTAGAAAGATTATCAGAAGGGTATGAGACAGGTTGCGGGATTTAGGCAGCATAGTCTCGTGAATCAAGGTCACTCGGGATGAGTGAGGGTTGAGTTTGCGATGGGTTGAAGGAAGTTTCTATTATTCCTGAGGCAATTGAAGATGATTAAAAGAAGAAAGATTGATTAGCCATAGTTGAAATGGCACATTTTCGGCAGTGATCAGTTCCTTCGATGTGATTAAGTTATGCATGTAGTTTGTGCTAGTGTGTGCGGGGATTGTTGACCGTCGTAACGGATCTTATGTGAGAGCATTTGAGTGCTATGGCCTGCCAGGTGTAGGCGGACCCCGGAAGGGTTATGGTGGTATAGACTACTACTTAAGGAATTGCATGATTGGGTGATAGTGGGAATTCACTCGTGTGTTGAGATGGTACTCTTGAATTCAGTAAAGTAAGAGATTTCTATGTGATGAAGTGTTCACCCTATGGGTGGTTCGGAAGTTATGATGGAATTCTTGCGCTACCTCATGTTGGTATGTTAGGTGCGGAAAGCAGTATGTAACTGGGAGTAAGAATCGAGATTTGCAGTTCGGTGATGATAAGGATGTCATGAGCTCGGAAGAGCAAGGAAAAGTGATCTGAAAGTTCAGTATAAGCTGGTGTTATCTTTAGTGTCACCTGAGATTGAGATTCGGTGGTAGAGGCTTTGTACTCTGGTTATGAGTTCTTGAATTGTCTTACAACGTAGTATGGCCACTGGTGGATGGGCAGACTTGTTTCCTTGTGTGTGCAAGGTCGTGGAAGCGTGACCATGAAAATATTGTATAAAGTGTGACATGTAGTCACTTGATGGATTTCAGATTTGGACTGAGTGTAAAGAAGTGCAATATTGCTTAATTGAGAATTTACGCCTGGAGAGCGTTCGGGTAAGTTGATTATGGATTATGGGGTGTTTGTCCCGGTGATGGTGGTTGATCTCGTGTATTTCTTAATTGAGAATTTACGCCTGGAGAGCGTTCGGTTCAGTTGATTATGGATTATGGGGTGTTTGTCCCGGTGATGATGGGCTCCGTATGAGCCAGGCATGTTCCTTTCAGTAGAGCGCTTTTCATGGAAAGGTATTAGAACAGCGGATGTTGTTCCGTCTTCGTCAGATTCATATGTTATTATGATTGTGCCGTGTGAGTGGTGAAACAACTTTGATAACTTCCTATGTGTTGAGGTCCCGCGTAGTGGGGATGATATGTGAGAAGGATAGCTCTTGAGATCCAGAGTGTATATATATATATAAATCGCACCTCAGTTGTGCTTGAGTTTTGTAGCCTACGGATTTATCAGTATCCCCTGGATGGTATTGTACACTTAGCGTGCGTGTGATCGATATTCAGTAATTCGTAATAGTGAGCAAATCAAATCCATATATATATATATATATATATATATATATATATATATATATATATCTTCTTATGTAAATTTTATGTGTGGAACGGGTGGCACGTCGCCACGAGTATGTTATTCGGATCAGGTTGCACGCCGCAACGGTGTGATGATGAGTAAGGTCCCTATATTTATTTTCTGGTGTTCTACTTCCTATTTTCTGATAAAAATTCATAATAGTTGCGTGAGTTGAATAGTTCCTTCCTGAGTCGTTTCTTATTATCATGTTCGAGTTATGGTCTATTGGCGCGATGTGGTATCATGTGAGGCTGTTGGCCATGTTTGGGGTGATATGTTGTTTGGGCAGTTCATACTGGGTGAGACGGGACTATCGGATCAGGGATCAGTGCGATGAGGTTATGTGGAGTGTATAGTAAAGAACAAATACCATTATTCAGGTTCATAATGAAGTGACGATTCTAGTCAAGATGAGGTACTCAAGGATTTGCTAACTCTGCAGTTGAGTATGAATTTCTGCACATTTCCTCTGTTGTGGTGGTATCGTCAGCATTATAGAAGGATGTATGTATATTTGTTATGAGGTGCATTGGGAGCATCAGATTTGTGGAATTTGGTTATTAAGGTTCAGGGAGCGTCATTGTGGTTAAATGATGAATCATGCGGTGCATGGTGCTGATTCAGCAAAGGTATGCGGTCATGTTCTGGTACATCGTGTGGTAGTTGATGCGGTGTTTTTATGTTAGAACTAGGCCTGGCAGAAAAATTTCAGGTGTTTGAATGAATTCTGAGCTTATTATATGGATAAAAGAAGAAATCTTCAGATGTGATCAAGCTAATGTACTCAACTGGGTTGTGGTAGCGCAGGCAGGTGCTCGGGGTGTTAAACAGTGATTTCGGATAACTCCAGAGCAGTTCTTAGCATGTTCAAGGACGAACGTCGGTTTAAGTGGGGGAGAATGTAACGACCCGACCGACCGTTTTGAGCTCTAGCACGTCGTTGAACGGTTTGAAGTCTTGAGGAGCTTCGTTTCAGGTATTATGACCCGTTGGCGTGGTCGGAATTGAATGTCAGGAGGTTTAGAATTGATTTGGAAAGAAAATCCTCATTTTAGAAGCCTTAAGTTAGAGAAATCAAGATTATAATTTTGAGTAAACGACCTCCGAATCAGAATTTGAAGGTTCTTGCAGGTCCGTATGATGATTTCGGACTTGGGCGTATGTTCGGATCGGGTTTTGCATTCTTACTTTCTTTCTTCTCAACTGGTATGCCCTAACTCTTGCTATTCTGTTCTCTATGCTTTCGACTAGCCTGTTTCAATCCTCAGCATAATTCTGTCTTTATATGATTACATTTCAACTTAAGACTAAGTTACTTAAAGATAATGTGAACCCTTTCCAAGTTAGTTTTAATGTTCAGTCTGTTTCTTGTTCTAAACTCTGCCAGATATTGTAAGCATGTAACCCAAAATATGTTTGTGGTTTAATGCATAGGTCCTATCTGTATCTGTCTCTGTGTTTAAGCCATGATTGTTTTAAATACTAGCATGAGTATTAGATATCATCCTGTTTGACTATGTGCTGAACATGAACTTTGTTTGCTTCTTGGTGCAGTCAGCCTGCAACTCTGTGTATTGAGCTTTCCTTCCCCTGAAAATTGAACTATTTTAAAACCTTTCCCTTACCCTTTATGCACTGGTTTTCAAACTCCTACTCTTAGTCATTTAGGTTCTCACCACCTCCCAGTGTGAGCACTGTCTAGGGTCCTTGAGACTCCTTTGAACTCTGACATATTGGGGCTGGTCTTCTAACCTTTTATGAGTTACCTTTCTGAATGTGGTTTTGGTGTGACCATTGCCCGGGGTCCCTGAGGTCCTTGGGAACTTTGACACACTGGAAGCCTGATTTTAATGTACCATGGATGGACCACTACTATTCTCCCAAGTTGTTATGTTTGAATGCCTTGTTCCAAGGTTTAGATTGGGCTTATGAAGGCTCACTATAGTGTAATTGTTACTATTATGTAATTCATTCAATACTCTAGGCTATAACATATTTGGGGTTAATTAGTAAAAGCTGGGGGAGGGGGGGTTCTTATATCTTTGTTAAAACTGGGTAGAAATCCCGCCTATAGGATTTAATTAGGTTGATTGAATCATGTGAGTGCTATACTTGTTTAGAGATCCTGCCTATATGATCTTCCTGATTGTTTTGATTCTATATTTTCACATTTGCATACTAGAGATCCTGCTTATAGGATTTTATGCTTAATTCTTCATTTGAAATCCTGTTCATAGGATCTACACATATTTTCAACCAAACGTGCATTAGTGACTATGTCTATATGATCTTTGATTTGATTATCTGGAAATCTGTTTAATTTCAGTCCAGATACAATTACTAGATATCATGTCTATAGGAAATAAAAAAATTAGTTTCAACCTGGAGATCATGCCTATAGGATTTAAAGCTAATAGATATCATGCCTATAGGGGTTTAAATCAATTCAGCAATTAGAAAGCATGCCTATAGGATTTTTAAAAAGGAATAAAAAGCTGTCTTTATGAATTAAAATTAGTACTACACTTAGAAACCATGTTTATAGGTCTGTAATTAATAAACTCGTAGAAATCATGCCTATAGGATTCTGTTAATCAATTATGAATTCGACCGATTCTGGCCATCACTTAGGCAATCTGTAAGACTTAATAATGATCCTGGGCTTAAAATTGTGACATATTGCTTCCTGGAAGTGCCCAGATTCATGCTGAATAAAATCAGTTGGCAAACAAATAGGTCCCAATGCTCGTCTAATAAAACTGCCTTTATATTCTGTTTCTGCTCATATAGATATCCTGCCAATAAGATTCTAAAATTAATGAAGTTTGCTGATTCAATTGCGTGCTTTTGTTGTTTACGTGTGGAGGTCAATGTGAGCCCTTATTTGTTAATTTAGAAGTCCTATTTGTCTTTTGTTTGTCACGTAGATTTCTCATTTTAAGTAACATATATTGGTCTATAACCATCCTAAATAGAGGTCCTAACACCTCTACGACCATAGGTAAGAGACGGGTAGTGCACGCATAAGGAACGAGCTAGAAGCTACTAGAACGCCTAGGTAACCACTGAATGGGTAGTAAGGAGATGATAGCCCGTGCGCTAATGCTATGAGTAACACCCCAACTTGGGGAAATTACGAAGTATTGCATGGAATGATCCTATAGGACCCTTTAATCTTATTTAAAGTAACTTGTATTGTCCAAATTGTTTTCTTCCCCTTTTAGACTAATTCTCTTAATTTAAGTTCGACCGAGACCCACCGTTGTGGACCTCGAGGTGTGCCTAACACCTTCCCCTCGAGGTAATTTGAGCCCTTACCCGATCTCTGGTGATGCAAAATAGTTAATGAGTTAAGTGCTCTAGGTTCCCTAACACACCTTAATCCATTAGGTGGCGACTCTTCCAATCCCTTACCCAATCCCAAAAAGAAGGAGTTGTCCTAGAAATGTCGAAACCCGATTTCACGAGGAAAAAGGGGGCGCGACAGCATAGAGACTCAGTTGGGGATATTTCTAGGATCTTACCATAACGAACCTGATTTTTGTGAATTAGTCTTTAAGCATGCCTTTATTATTTCGTCAATACTTGCATACCCCTTCCCCTTCCCAATTTATGTGGATTTATTGGCATGTCTTCAGTTATTTATGATTCTCTTACTTGTTTTATTACTCTTTACTGTGGAAACTAAATTGTCTCTTTGTTTTCTTTCTTAACTGCCTTTACACTTATTAAATACCGCATTTATCATTTTTCCATCGTGCAAATACGTGACAACGTGCTATTTTTTGTCGCATAAATCATGCTCAATATCATATTCCACTCGTGCGTAATTAATACCATAGAAACCCTAGATGAGTGTTTGCTCTCTTCTTATATCATCCTATTTGAATTTGGAAAGGCTTATTTGCGGTAAAACTAGTCTATCAGTAGTGCAGTCAATGGATCTGTGCCTTTCCCCCTCGAGTCATCCACTTGAGGGTACCGGTCTAGACTTTTATAGAAACCTTACTCTGATTATAGCTGTACATGCATCATGGTCAAACCTAGCCTGGGTTAATATGTTGTCCACATAATAACCCTTTAAGAAAGCCTTGTCCAAAGTCTACCGGGGTTTCCATAATCCCAACGGACGCAACCACGATCTATGAATTAATTTGGAGAAATAAGTGCCAATATACTAATCATTAATTAAATAGTCAAATATGGAGGGAGAAAGGGTCTATCTCTATTTGTTTTGCAGAAAATGAGGCACAAAGTCCGCAGGTTCGACATGGTCCGTAATATACCACCATTGTTGCTAGATTGGTGGGAAGACCTTCCATGAAGTGATAAAAACCATGTGAAAAGAGTCCTTGGAAACCTACCTTCCTTATTAGAGATCCAACCAAACAACATGTTGATCGAAGCTGCTACTATGTTCTGGGACGGAGAAAGGGTCGTATTCCGTTTTGGCAACATAGAAATGACCCCTCTTTTGGAGGAAATAGGGGGATTCACTGGACTACCTTAGGATAGTCCGGTTTATTGGTGTCGAAAAATCACACTCCTAGAGGGTTTCTGAAAATGATGGGTTTAAAAAAGAATGACGACTTGGTGTGTCTGAAGAAGTCCTATGTACCCTTTGACTTCCTTTATGAACGATACAGTCACAGCAAATCCTACCATATCTTTCATGACGAGTTCTCCATCACTTCTGTGGGTTGGATTCATCGCAGGGTTTTCGTGTTCATCATCTGCTTCTTGGGTATGATAGTGTTCCCAAGCAAAATGGACAGAATTCACACCAGGATGGCCATGGTAACCAATGCCTTAATGGAGGGAATAAAGGGGAAAACATATACTATTGTCCCTATGATTATAGTAGACATATATCGAGCCTTGGATCTCTTCCAGAAGGGGTTCAAACACTTTAAAGGTTGTAATTTGCTACTACAAATCTGGTTGCTAGAACATTTCCAGAGAGATCAATACCGCCAAGAGTTTCGGCGAAAATCGTGGAACGATCAAATAGACACCCCAAGTCAATGACCTTTATCCCAGATAGGTTTGCTCAACCAGAGAATTCTACGGAATGGGTGCAATTTTTTGACAACTTGACTGAGGACCAGTTTCATTGGATGTTCAAGTGGTTCCCCACCAATGAGTTCATCATCCGATCTAGGGACACTCCACACTTGGTGTAGATTGGGTTAAGGGGTATACACCCCTATGTTCCTATCAGGGTCATAAGACAAGCTGCTAGAAAACAGATTATACCACGAGTCTCCAAAATGAGTCACTACAAGGAGGATTTCCAAGATGATGACATCCCATATAAATGTGAAGCTCAACATATGTGGCACTTGAAGATTATTGTGGAACGGGAGACCATCGATCCGGATCGATATCATGCAGGGCACGAGTACTTTTGACCATTATGGTTGGAGGACTGCGTAGTAGGAATAGTCGAGACATGGGTTGGTCGAGGGAACAAAGTCATAGATGAGGCTGCCGAAGCACAGGTGAAGTATAACAGACTGCGCAAAAGGGTTCATGAGTTCGAGGCTGAGCATATGGAACGACACAAATTTGATGTGGAATTAATCAATGAGTGGAAGGAAATCTCTATTAGATCAAATGAAACGCTAGAATATCTGGAGCAAGGCCTGATGGAGATGGAAGGGAAGATGAGGAAAAGAGTCATAGACTGCCAGAATGCTGAAGGTATCGAAGGAGGACATCTCGCCAGGGCATACCTGCTGCTGGACATGCGCGACCTGGGGAACCTGATCGATGGAGCCAAGAGAACCAGGCCTAGAGAAGGTCCTTCTGGGACCAAGTAGATTAGGCTTATTCGTTTTTGCTTTCCGAATATAATAAGGCCAAGTTCCATTAGTGACTTACCTTATTGTTGTTTTAGATTCGTCTTATTTATTGCGTTAGTGAAATGAGGCAATTATTGGCATTAAAATTCTCCGAATCTACTTGTCGCTAGGCCTACCTCGGGCACAACGAGGCTCCCAAATTAGGATGCGAATTTACATTCCGACAATATTTTTTTAAATAATGCAAACATTTTTCAGAACTCTCACTAACTTGGTTACCTTTTTTTCCTTTGTTTTTTAATTATTCCCATCCCCTAAGGTTGGTTCACACATATTGGCATCATCGGCATATCACACCAGATCCAGAGGCCCTTCACCTCCTTCTCCTCCAAGTGCATCAAAAGGCAAAGGGAAATCTAAGATGGATAATATGAGTGGTGACAACACCGCACATGCTGAGAATGCGGAAACTTCTGATGGTCGGAGTACTCCGGCACCAAATGACTTGGTTTTGCGGCATGAAAAGAAAATACTTGAACTACAAGGTGAGCTTGAGTAGGTCCGTAACTTGGAAAACCTCTCCCTCACACTAAATGTCCTAGATATCAACCATCCAAATACCCAAAACCCGACGCCTCCTCAGAATACACCCAACCAACGCCCGCAAAATCCTCCCACACCCCACCAATATACAAACCCTCCTCAAAATCCTTTACCCATACCTACACCTCCTCAACATCAGCATCTCCCGACTCAATGTCCACAAACCACTTATCACACTCCTCAGAATACCCCTCAGCCTATCCCCGATCCCCAAAATTCAACCAATGATCACCACTATACCCAAACTCCTGACATTCACCAAAATAACCCTATATACGTGGAAACCTTACCCCACTTTGCTCAACTAATCTCATATACACCAGAATCCGTCGAGAAGTACCTGCTCATTAAAAACATGCTAGAAGAGCTCAAGAAGCTCACAAGCCGAGTCCAGGGTGTTGAAGGACGTAAAGGAATTGAATGTCTGAATTATGTGGATTTGTGGATTCAGCTATATGTGGAACTGCAGGAGCGTTACAAACTTCCTAAGTTCGAAATGTTTGATAGAACAGGCGACCCAAAGGTTTATTTGAGAACCTATTGTGACAAGCTCGTAGGGGTTGGAAAAGATGAAAAGAGCCTTACTAGAGACGCTCTATCTTGGTACATAAGTCAAAATCTCAAGAAATGGGCTAATTGGGTAAGCATGGCGTCGGACTTCATGGATATATTCAGATTCAATACGAAAAATGCACTAGATGTCTTCTATATCCATAATCTCAAGAAGAAGCCCACTGAGACTTTCCGCGAGTACGCTACTCGATGGAGGTCAGAAGCAGCGAAGGTCAGGCCGACATTAGATGAAGAGCAAATGAACAAGTTCTTTGTCAGGGCTCAGGATCCACAATATTAAGAAAAGTTAATGGTAATCGAGAATCACAAGTTCTCCGATATCATCAAGCTTGGAGAAAGGATCGAGGAAGGTATCAAAAGTGGGATGGTGAAAAATTTTGAGGCACTGCAGGCCATGAATAAAGCACTACAATTAGGTGGAATATCAAAGAAGAAAGAAGTGGGAACAGTAATGGTTGCCCAAGGTCCAAAATCTCCATTTGTGTACCAAACACCTCCACCCACATACCAACCTTCACCTCCTAGATAGCCTCAACCCGCTACCGCCTACCATACCTATAATACCCAACCAACCTATTATCATTCACCTCCAGCTCGTCCAAATTACCAAAAACCCAGGACGAATTTTGACCGCAAACCACCCATACAATACACCCCTATTGCTGAACCCATGGACCAATTGTATGAAAGGTTAAAAGCTGCTGGATATGTTACCCCTATTCTTGTCGTGGCTATGGAAAAATCGTCACAACGGGTCAACCTAAACAAGACGTGTGCGTACCATCCGGTATGAAGGGACATACTATTGATGAATGCTGCACCCTAAAAGATAAGATCCAAACACTGATTTATACCAAGGTCATACAGGCGAAAGAAACCATACCCAATGTTCATAACAATCCCCTCCCATATCATAGCGGTGAAGGAGTCAATGTAATAGAAACTGATGAAGAATGGGATCCCGAGGGATTAATCGGACTTACTTGGGAAGGTGATGATCCTAAGAAGATGGCAGTCACGCTCAATCCCATTATGGTACATGTATAGCCACCAGTCAAAGTTGAGGTAGCCGCATCAGCTCCCTTTGAAGTAGAAGTGACACCACCTGCAGCCACACCTGCTCTGTTTGAGGTAGAAGTATCCACACCTTTCACTATGACAGTGACATCCAAACCGCCCTTCAGTTCCAACGCAATACCTTGGGATTATGTTGCCAAGGCTAGGAGAAAGAGGAAATCAAAGATGGAAGAGTCCGGCGCTGCACAAGGAATGACCAGAACATGATTTACACACCTGAGCATTTTGGGGAGACCAGTAAGCAAGCTTCTAGCAAACAACCCGTCGTTGAAACTGGTTCAAATGACCTTTGGAGGAAAGTACAAGCAAAGGAGTATTCTGTTGTCGATCATCTGAATAAGACTCCCGCCCAGATATCATTTTTTCATTACTGCAAAATTCTGAAACACACAGGAATGCTCTGATGAAGGTACTGAATGAAGCATATGTGCCCAACAACATTACTAGCGGAGAAATGGCCAATATGGTGGGACAAGTGCTGAAAGCCATAAGATTACCTTTCATGAAGATGAGTTGCCCCCTGAAGGGTTAAGACACAACAGGGCACTGCACATCAGTGCAATATGAAGATAAGTTCATTGCCAGAGTTCTGATAGATGGAGGGTCTAGCCTCAACATCTGTCCGCTGACAACTTTAAAAAGGTTGGGCAAGGGCCTACATGAAATACGAGCAGGATCTATGAACTTGAAAACATTCGATGGGTCACAAAGAGATAAGATTGGAGAAACCAACTTATGCTTACAAATGAGTCCTACCTGGTTAGACGCTGAATTCCATGTGCTAGACATATCCGCCTTATACAATCTGTTGCTGGGACGGCCTTGGATACATGACGCTGGAGCTGTCGCGTCCACTTTGCACCAAGTGATAAAATTTGAGTGGAACTATCAAGAAGTGATCATCCATGGAGATGGGAGCAACCCCATTTACACCAGTCAGACTGTTCCGGTGTTGGAGAACAGAAGGAAGTTAGGGGGAGAAACTTACTATCGCATCGAGCGTGTTAACACAATCGAGACGGATAAGTGGTGGAGTAGCAAGATAGAAAGCATATTGGCATGGGCAGGGTATGAACCTGGTAAGGGGCTTGGTAAAAAGCTTCAAGGTATCTCCAAACCAGTACAGCTGAAACGCCATGGCACAACCTTTGGGCTCGGATATCAGTATACCTGGTAGGAATATCAGAATCGGTTGCCACCATGGCGTGGTCCATACTGTCCTCTTGAGAAACCCATGCTGCACCTGAATCAGACCTTTCATCAGGCCAATACAATATGGGGATCACAGGAAGAAGAAGCCTTGGCAGCATTGATGAATTTGTTCTTGGAAGATGATGATATGGATTGTTGTGTAATAGTTGAGGAGAAGGAGCAAGAAGGCCTCGCTATCCAGAAAATGGAGAAGGGAGCATCTCTCAAGAACTGGACCGCTAAGCCATCAATGGCCCGACGAGTCTCGGGGTAGAAACAATGATAACATTGTTTACTTTTGAAAATGATTTCCTCTTTGGCATTTATTTTTAAATAATATTTTTAGTGTTCTGTTTCGAAATTTTTTTTATTTGAAATCATATTTGTTTGACATTCTAAATGGCTTTATGTTTTATTATTACTATTTTTCTTTCATATCTTTATCCCTACAATATTACTATTTCTTATATTGATGAACCAATGACTGTGACATGTAATGAGACAACGCAACAGAAGGACAATGACTTAGAAGAAATAGAAGAAGGAGATGTAATAACTGAGGAAACTGTCAGAGAAGTTGAAAATTTTGAGAACAAGCCCAAGTCCAACCTGGACGAGACCGAGATAGTCAACTTGGGAGATTCTGATACCGCCAAAGAAACTCGCATAAGCATCCATATATCACCTACAGAAAAGGAAGAATACACTCGGTTCCTAAAAGAATATGAGGATATATTTGCATGGTCATACGATAATATGACAGGGTTGAGCACATCCATAGTCTCTCACAAGTTACCTACAAATCCAATGTGTCCACCAGCAAAGCAAAAACTCAGGAAATTCAAGCCAGACATGAGCCTGAAAATCAAGGAGGAAGTCACTAAGCAGATCAAAGCCAAGGTCCTCAGAGTAGTTGAGTACCCAACTTGGTTGGCCAATATTGTACCAATTCCAAAGAAAGATGGGAAAGTCAGAGTCTGTGTTGATTATCGGGATCTAAATGGAGCAAGTCCCAAGGATAATTTCCCGCTACCAAACACACATATTCTGATCGACAATTGCGCCAAGCATGAACTCCATTCCTTTATAGATTGTTTCACGGGTTACCATCAGATTTGGATGGACGAAGAAGACGTAGAGAAAACAGCCGTCATTACACCATGGAGAGTGTACTGCTACAAAATAATGTCGTTCGGTCTGAAGAATATTGGGGCCATCGATATGAGGGCTATGATAATGATCTTCCATGATATGATACATATAGAAATAGAGGTATATGTTGACGATGTCATCATCAAATCAAAGAGGGCTACATATCACATAGCAGATTTGAGGAAATTATTTGACCGACTATAGAAGTAGAATCTAAAGTAAAATCCCGCAAAGTGTGCATTCGGGGTTCCTGATGGAAAATTATTGGGATTCATGGTCAGTCGCGAGGAATAGAGTTGGACCCGTAAAAGGTTAAAGCCATCCAGGAATTACCACCACCAAAAAGCAAGAAGGATGTGATGAGTTTCTTGGGACGTCTCAACTACATCTGCCATTTCATTGCATAGTCCACAGTAATATGTGAGCCAATCTTCAAAATGCTGAAGAAGAATGCAGAAACCGGTTGGACCGAGGATTATCAAAAGGCTTTTGACAAAATCAAGGAATACTTGTCCACACCACCAGTCTTAGTCCCGCCAGATCCTGGTAAACCACTACTACTCTACCTTGCGGTGTTAGATGGAGCCTTCAGTTGTGTTCTGGGACAACATGACAAAACGAGAAGAAAAGAGCAGGCCATATACTACTTAAGGAAGAAGTTCACTCCTTACAAAGAACGATACTCTCTGCTGGAATGCAATTGTTGCGCTCTAACCTGAATAGCTCAAAAGCTAAGGCACTACTTCTGTGCCAATACTACATATCTCATTTCAAGGATGGATCCCCTGAAGTACATTTTTTAGAAACCCATGCCTACTGGGAAGCTGGCCAAGTGGAAAATCTTGCTGAGTGAGTTCAACATTATCTATGTAACTCAGAAAGCAGTCAAGGGACAAGAATTAGCAGATCATCTTGCTGAAAATCCTGTAGGAGGAAAATACTAACCCCTAAAAATGTATTTTCCTGATGAGGAAGTATCATTCTTAGGAGAAGATATTGCTGAAGCCTACGACGGTTGGAGGATGTTTTTCGACGGAGCTGCAAATTTTAAAGGAGTGGGTATCGGAGCTATCTTAGTATCAGAAACCGGTCAGCATTATCCGGTGTCTGCAAAACTCAGATTCCTATGCACTAACAACATGGCAGAATATGAAGCCTGCATATTAGGGCTCAACCTTGGTTGTTGATATGAATATTTAGGAACTGCTGGTAATTAGTGATTCAGACCTGCTGGTACATTAAGTACAAGGAGAATGGGCTACCAAGAATTCCAAACTACTGCCATATCTGTGTCATGTACAAGAAATGAAGAAGAGGTTCACAAATATAGAATTTCGGCATGTCCCCAAAATTCAGAATGAATTCACAAATGCCTTGGCCACCTTGTCATCAATGATACAATACCCAGACAAGAATTTCATCGATCCCATTTCGGTGAGGATCCATAATCAGTCGGTATACTGTGCTCATGTTGAAGAAGAAACAGACGGAAACCCCTGGTTCCACGACATCAAAAGATATTTGATAAAAGGAGAATACCCGGAGCATGCAAACCATACTCAGAAACGCACCCTTCAGAGATTGTCCAATCACTTCTTCCAACGTGGAGGAACCCTATACAGGAGAACTCCCAATCTAGGACTACTAAGGTGTGTTGACGCAAAAGAGGCTTCCCAATTGCTCGAGGAAATACCTGCGAAACCCGCGGCCTTCACATGAACGACTTTATCTTGGCCAAGAAGATACTCAGGGCTGGATACTTTTGGATGACCATGGAAACAGACTGCATACAGTACGTTCAAAAATTCTACCAATGCCAGATACATACAGACATGATACGGGTGCCGCCAAACGAGCTTAATGCAACAAGCTCACCTTGGCCTTTCGCTGCCTGGGGAATGGATGTGTTCGGCCCAATTGAGCCCACCGCTTCAAACGGGCACCGGTTCATTTTAGTGGCCATCGACTACTTCACCAAATGGGTTGAAGCTGCATTTTACAAAGCGGTAACCAAGAAGGTCATCGCAGATTTTGTCAGAGACCGGATTGTTTTTCGATTTGGGGTTCCAGAGTCCATCATCACTGACAATGTCGCCAATCCCAACAATGATCTGATGAAACCCATGTGTGAAACTTTCAAAATCAAGCACAAGAATTCCACAACATACATGCCTCAAACGAATGGAGCCGTAGAGGCCGCCAACAAAAACATCAAGAAGATACTAAGGAAAATGGTAGAGAATCACAAGCAATGGCACGAGAAATTACCATTCTCCTTACTGGGATACTGTACCACAATCCGCACATCAACCGGGGGAACTTCCTATCTACTAGTTTATTGTATGAAAGTTGTCATTCCCGCAGAGATAGAAATTCCTTCTTTAAGAATCATACAAGAAGACAAACTCAGCGATTCAGAATGGATAAGGAATCGCTATGAGCAATTAGCCCTCATACACGGCAAGAGGATGGATTCAGTGTGTCACGGCCAGCTCTATCAGAATAGAATGTCCAGGGCTTTCAATAAAAGGGTCAAACCAAGACAGTTCACGTCAGGGCAGATGGTACTGAAATGGATCTTTCCACATCAAGATGAGGACAAAGGGAAATTCTCTCCCAACTGTCAAGGTCCTTACATGGTTCATAGAGTATTGATAGGAGGAGTGCTCATACTCGCAAAGATGGACGGGGCAATCTGGCCAAAGCCTATCAATTAAGATGCAGTCAAGAGATATTATGTGTAAACCATTTATACTTCTTCATATGATGTAAATTGAACTATGCTCGACCTGATTCCCATTTAAGAGGGGATACATAGGCAGTCCTGTGGGTTCGGTCACGATTCAATTTAATTTCCATTTTCCCCAAAATAAGAAACTGTGGCAGAATTTTGAGGAGGACCCTTAAAATTTCGAAGCAAGTTCAGCCAACCGCATCATATGGAGCAGTCAGAAAGGTCATCTAGTTAACTAGGACCCTCAAAATTCTGTGTCAACGGAAGTCGCAATGTCTCTAATAACGTCACAGTTACTAGTTCATCTAACTAACTTCTAAACTGCATACTACTATGTCTTTGAAAATTATACACGCATGCTTTTGAAAAAGAAACTTTGCTTTAGCCAAATGCTACCCTAATAGCTTGAACAGGATCTTCAGACAAAGCGGAGCAAATCGAGCAAGCAAAGGCATGAATCAACCTTCCCCCGCAAAAACTCACAAATTTTCTTTGTATGTAGGACTATATCATCATGATAAACACCATCGCAGCGACACAATCTCTATGCATGAAACACATTGTCAGCTAAGAATACTTCACTCTTACTCTTCTCTTTGCATGGGACTAAGAACCGTCCCGAAACTTGCATGAGGTTAAGCCCTGCCTCTCCACTTGCATAAGGCTAAGAATTGCCTTCTTTCTGCATGGGACTAAGCACTATCCCGAACCTTGCATGAGGATAACCCTGCCTCTCCACTTGTATAAGGCTAAGCACTGCCTTCTCTTTGCATGAGGCTAAGCCTACCTCTCCACTCGCATAAGGCTAAGCATTGCCTTCTCTTTGCATGAGACGAAGCTCTGTCTCAATCCTGCATGAGTCTTAACCCTGCATCCCTATTTCCATAAGGCTAAGCACTGCCTTCTCTTTGCATGAGGCTAAGCTCTGCCTCTCCATTTGCATAAGGCTAAGCACTGCCTTCTCTTTGCATGGGACTAAGCACTGTCCCTCTCCATTTTCATGAGGCTAAGCCCTACCTCTCCACTTGCATAAGGATAAGCACTGTCCCGAACCTTGCATGAGGCTAAGACCTGCCTCTCCACTTGCATAAGGATAATCACTGCCTTCTCTTTGCATGAGGCTATGCCTTGCCTCTCTACTCGCATAAGGCTAAGCACTCCCTTCTCTTTACATGAGACTAATCTCTATCTCAATCCTACATGAGGCTAAGCCCTGCCTCCATGTTTTCATAAGGCTAAGCACTGCCTTCTCTTTGCATGAGGCTAAGCTCTGCCTCTCCATTTGCATAAGGCTAAGCACTGCCTTCTCTTGGCATGGGACTAAGAACTGTCCCGAACCTTGCATGAGGCTAAGCCTTGCTTCTCCACTTGCATAAGGCTAAGTGCTGCCTTCTGTTTGCATGAGGCTAAGCTCTGTCTCAATCCTTGCATGAGGCTAAGCCCTGCCTCTCCACTTGCATAAGTCTAAGCACCGCCTTCTCTCTGCATGGGACTAAGCATTGTCCCGAAGCTTTGCATTAGGCTAAGCCATTCCTCCTTATTTGCATAAGTCTAAGCACTGCCTTCTCTTTGCATGGGACTAAGCACTGTCCCGAATCTTGCATGAGACTAAGCACTATCTCTCTTTCATAGGTCTAAGCTCTACCCTCAACTTCACACAAGACTAAGCTCTGTCTTGTTGCCTCTAGCATCATGTCTCTGCACTTCATAGGCTAAAATATAGCCAACTTGTCCGAAGGCGTCATAGTCTGAAGGCACCATCCTCATAGCCGGAAGACATCATGCCATGGCCTGAGGATCTCTAAAACTTGAAAACCATTATTCAAAGGAATCATGGTTCGGAGGCACCATCTTCATGGCTCGAGAACATCATTTTATGGCCTGCAAATCCCTTACTGCACAACTCATGGCCCGGGACATCATGGCCTAAGGACATCATCTTCACCGTCCAAAGACGGTTTTCATGGTCTGAAGGGAATTTTCATCATGTCAAAATTTACACAAATTTTTACATATATGCTCGCAATATATCTTTTATGAATTTGCAGGTGACCCGGTAAGTAAATGTTATCCCAACAGGAGCAATCCCGCTCCAGTCCCTTCAAAATTATTTCAAACCTGACTGTTCCACATAACCGTTTCATCCTACTCGAAACATTTTGTTCGTCCTTATGAAGACTCCATCGGTTTATTCCATCGATGGACCCAGAACTACACACGACTTGATTCCTGTAAAACCAGGGATATGTAGGTAGCTCGAAAACCGGAGTGCGGCCTATATCTCTCAAATCGCTTATTTGGTCAAAATTGGTCATCATGTCTTTACCCGACAACTCTTTCATCCTTCTTGGGTAAAGAGGGGTAGCTGTTGATACCCAATTTTACCCATATATATATATATATACACTTCCAAAATAGTGCATGAGCATCAACCAGTGACATTTTCGACCATCTGTGCTTTCCTTTGAACTAGGGTTTGAGATTTTTCCTTATTCTTTACTGATTTTCTATTGATATTCTTCCCTTTCTTGTGTTTGACCGATATTTTCCTTATTTTTTTTAACCCACTATATTTCCCTATTTTTATTTCTTGTTTTCTCTAAGAATGATTTAATTAATTTTTGCATGTTATATTTTCCTTATTTCTCTGTTTAAATTACTGTATTTCCTTATTCTATGCCTTAAAACTGACTCTAATTGATTCTCGCATGATATATTATCCTTATTCTGTGTTTAATTATCAGGTTTCCCTATCTATGTGTTAAATCTGCTACTATATAAACCCCTCCCCTAAAACCCCTTAGACAGAATGGAATCTCCTAATCCCTGCTACTGTTTTCACTACTCTCTTCTCTCACTCATTCACTGTTACACTCGAACACTCTTTAAAATTATTGAACAACCTCCTCCGGTGCAAGAACTGCTCGAAGCCCATTCTCGAGGCTCTTGTGAACTCTGAAGCATCAGGGATTTGAGGTTTTTTCTATTACACTCTTCACTCTTTTGATTCTGCTACTGGTTAGTGTTTAAACTCTCGCAATGTTCAATTTCTTTCTTTCTTTCTGCATATGTATTTTAACTTGTATGAGCATGATCCAACTATGATAATATTCAATTTTGATGTCATTCTGTGTTAATTAAACGCAAGGGGACAACCTACTGTTTGTGTTATGCTAATACTATGATTTGCACTCTATGATTTCTTGTGAGCATGTTTAGTTTGGAGTTTCAATGAAGGTCTGTTGATACCCAATTTTTCCCATATATATTTTGTGAATATATATATATATATATATATATATATATATACTTACTTTCAAAAGAGTGCATGAGTGTCACGACCCAAATTTCCCTCCGTTGGGTATTGTGATGACACCTAGTCTTAAGGACTAGGTAAGCCTAACATTTTCATTGAACAACAACAATATTAAAGGAATTTTTAACAGTTTCGAAATAGAAATCTTGACAGAGTTTACAATTTCCCAAAGACCGGTAAATACAAGTCATAAGCTCTACGACATCTTTTAACCGAATCTAAATACAACTGTCTAGAAATAATAAGTACAATTGACATAAACAAGAAGGTGACTGCGAAGCCCGCGAACGCAGCATCAAGTTTAGTCTCCTCCTCAACGATCCATGCACCCAACAATAACAATAACCTGGATCTGCACACAAAAATGCGCAGAAGTGTCGTATGAGCACACCACGGCGGTGCCCGGTAAGTATCAAGACTAACCTCGATGAAGTAATGACGAGGACTAGTCAAGACACCACTGGTTTAATAAGTACATAAATGTACCAATGACCGAAACATAATATCTATCTAAATATTTTTCGATATAAATAATGGTACAATCGAATAATACGGAAGAAAATTCAATAATTACGATCAACGGACAACATAATAGAAATACGCAAAGAGAATGGAAAGAATGCACGCCAAATGTCGGGAACCACAACCCAATAAAAAAACACTAGCAACTCGGCAGTGCATCAATTTATTCACGTCAGACCTTAGCCAATAAACTCAATAAAACTGGTCAAACCTTCGAGTGAAAACCTTTAAATCGTGAGTTTATTTCAAAAGCTTTAAAGATATATTCATTTCGGAATAGAGAAATTTCTTCTTTGAAACATACTTTCTCTGAATGTATATTTATATATTTTTATAAAGAGAAATCTTTAAAACATAGTCTCTTCACAATACGTGGTGTTCAAATATACTTTCCCAAATACTGCTCTTTCAAATGCCATCAAAATACGTGGTGTTCAAATATACTTTCCCAAATACTGCTCTTTCAAATGTCATCAAAATACGGTGTGTTCAAATATACATTCCCAAATACTGCTTTTTCAAATATCATTTTTCTTCATGACAAATACTTTTAAAATATACTTTCGAATTAGAAGTCCTTCAGACATAAGTTTTCCTGGCAATAATTGCTTTTCAGCTTTACTTGTCAATATGTGTGTGTGTGTATAAATATATATATATATATATATATATATATCTTTCGATCCAAATATCCTCAATGATAAAACCATCGGAACTTAGTCCGCAACTCAGAATTCCCGGGAAAGCTCTCGGATCTCAGTCTGTAGTCCCAATTTAAATATGCGATGCAGTACAGGGGGAAAGCTCCCGGATCTCGGTCCGTAGTCCTAATTTAAATATGCAATGCAGTACAGAGGGAAAGCTCTCGGATCTCGGTCCGTAGTCCTAATTTAAATATGCAATGCAGTACAGAGGGAAAGCTCTCGGATCTCGGTCCGTAGTCCCGATTTAAATATGGAATGCAACCACTTAGGAAAACAACCAAAATGCGACAGAAACAACATATATTGCCACAACCGGCGCAAAAGCAAACAGGACTGAATGCAAGTTCGATGAGCAAATCAATACAAAGACGTAAATCACAAAATTAGTAAAACGCACTCATAAGAAGTAGCCACTTAAAGGAATTTTAAGCACAAAGAGAAAGCAGCATAACGAGGGGAAAATAAGGCAAATATAGTTACGATTCTATATATTCAAGTTCGCAACCAAGAAACCAAATCATCCTGGCAAGGGAATCAGCTATAACCAATCTCACTTAGACAATTAGCTTCATCGAATAAACTCATTTTGAACAAATTCTCAGTAAATAGGCAGCATCAATGAAATACCATCAACATGGGCGGTCATTAATTAACCTAAGTAGTACTTAAGGGGAAAATCATTTAAATCACAATGTACGACTCACGGGCATGCTTGACCAACATATAGATATTCCAATTACTTGTTATACATTTATAATGCCAGATTATACTAGTTTTTGTCACATAGGCAGCGTATGAAGAAAGATATAGTATAACGGTAGGAAAACCAAAGTCTTCATTTAAGTCAACTAAGATCATATAAGAAACAAGGAATGCTAGGCAAGTACTTCTGATTTGAGCAGGCAGAGATGAAACTAGAAATCAGGAAATTCAGATATAACAATTTCAATTCATACACGGGGAACATAAGGACTTAAAATCCCGAAAGGGCAATCTATTTGCAAATAAGTCCGAGTAAGCACTCGTCACCTCGCGTACGCAGACTACAATCAAAATAGAAGACTCAATCCTAAGGGGTAGTTCCCCCACACAATGTTAGGCAAGATACTTACCTCAAAGACGACAACCCGGTACTCAAAAATTGACTTCTCGGGCGGGAAGGCCTCCGGACGGCTCAAAATCAACTAAAACAACTTCAAAATGCATATAAAACGTATAAGGATTTATTCCGAATAATAAAGTCTCAATCTTTACAATATTATAAAAATCGACCCAAAAGTCAACCCTTGGGCCCGCACCTCGGAACCCAACAAATTTTACGAATTCCGATTGCCAATTCGGATACGAGTTCACCCATACTAAATTTATTCAATTTTGATAACATTTGGTCTTACAAATCATGATTTTTCGTTTTAGAAGTTTTGTTTCAAACCCCACAATTCCCTCAACACAAAACTGAAATTAAATGATAAAAACAAGAACTAATTCATGAAATATAATTAATTATAGTGGAAGAACATTTACCCATTAGATTTGCGTGAAAAACCCTCAAAATTATTCCCAAATCCGAAGTCCCTAGCTCAAAATGTGAAGAAAATGACTAACCCTCGTTTATATGAATTTGCCCAGGACATCCGCACCTGTGGAAGTACCATCGCAGGTGCGAAAACCCACTAAAAGGCCTGGGGTCACACATGCGGTCAATTGGCCGCATCTGCAGAAAACAAACTGCACCTGCGAGGACTGGGTGATTTGGCCAAGTCCGCACCTGCGAGCTCCTCGCCGCACCTGCGTGTCCGCACCTGTGGAAGTACCATCGCAGGTGCGAAAACCTACTAAAAGGCCTGGGGTCACACATGCGGTCAATTGGCCGCATCTGCAGAAAACAAACTGCACCTGCGAGGACTGGGTGATTTGGCCAAGTCCGCACCTGCGAGCTCCTCGCCGCACCTGCGTGTCCGCACCTGTGGAAGGTCCATCACAGGTGCGAGACATCAAAACCAGCTATGGTTCAACTGTCCTTCCAAGTTTTAATATCACCCGATGAGCATCCAAAATTTACCCGAGGCCCCCGGGACCTCGTCCAACAACACATACAAGTCATATAACCTAACACGGACTCGCTCGAGGTTTCAAACCACATAAAACAACACTAAAATGATGAATTAAACTAAAAATCAATGAAATTCCTCAAAACTTCTATAAACATTAAGTTTTGCATTTAAGGTCTGAATCACGTCAAACTACGTCCGTTTCTTACCAAATTTCACAAATAACACATATAAGTCATATCGAACCTGTACAGAGCTCCGGAATCATGATACGGGCCCGATATAACAGGTTTTACCTCAAATTCCATTTTTCAAAAACCTTTATATTTTTCAGAAAATAATTTTCTTTAAAAATTCATTTCTCGGACTTGGGACCTCGGAATTCGATTCCGGGCATACGCCCAAGTCCCATATTTTCCTACGGACCCTCCGGGACCGTCAAATCACGGGTCCGGGTCCGATTACCAAAATCATTGACCGAAGTCAACTTTATTTAAATTTCTAATACAAAATTATCATTTTTATCAGTTTTCACATAAAGTCTTCCCCTGCACGCCCAGGATGCGCACGTAAATCGAGGTGAGATGAAGGAGGGTTTCACGATCTCGGAACACAGAATTAGCTAGAAATATATGGGATGATCTTTTGGGTCATTACAATGAGCATCAACCAATATTTTTCATAATTTTCAATATTTTTTAAAGGCTTTTAATCAATTTATTCCGATATATTATTATCTAAATAATTATTAATTTCATCACAAATAATTTTATAATGATTTATTACTTAATTTGTATGATTTATATTCATATTAAGCTTTAAACATTTTATGTATAATTATATTTGCATCTTTAGGCTATAACTGCAATATTTCACAATAATAGCCACATATATGCATAATTACATTATTTACACAGGAAAATCACTTTTTATATTTTTATAATGTTAAGTAATTATTTTAAATCATTTTTCATGCACAAATGACATTTTTTATCATTTATTAATTATTTTTATAAATTATTTTATTAATTTAAATGGGTATTTAAAACATTGCCCCTTTCATAGTTAATTTTCGGACCTACCCAGCCCAATACCCTATCCAACCCAATTACCCTAACCCATTACCCTAACCCAACTACCCAGATCCATACCCGTCCAATATCTCGCTCCGCCTAAAACTCTAATCCTGGTCGTTGATCTTAGAAGATCAACAGCCCTAAATCCTCCACCCCTTTTTAATTAACCAAACACCCAAACGCTAAAACATTTCCCCCACCCTCTGTGTAACGACCTTCCCGGTCGTTTTAAGCTATAGCATGTCATTTGGCGGTTTAAGGCCATGAGCAACTTCATTTCAGGTATTATGACTTGTAGGCGTGGTCGGAACTGAATTTTGGGAAGTTCAGAGTCAAATTGGAAAGAAAATTCTTATTTCGAAAGCCTTAAGTTGGAACAATTGACTGAGATTGGATTTTTGAGTAAACGACCTCAGAATCAGGATTTGAAGGATCCATCGGGTTCGTATAATGATTTCAGACTTAGGCGTATGTTCGGAGCGGGTTTCGAATGACCCGGGAGCATTTCAACGCATATTGTGGAAGTAGTATTTTGGAAACAATTTTATACGTCAGGGTTGAAGTTCATTTCAATGTTATTGATATCCATTTGGGATTTTGAGTTTGGGAATAGCTCCCTATGGTGATTTTGGTGTTAGGAGCACAATCGGAAGTGAATTCGGAGGTCCGTAGGTAATTTTGGAATTATTTGGCTAAAGTTAGAAATTTGAAGTTTTCAAGAAGTCTGACCGGAAGTGGAAATTTTGATATCGGGGTCGGATTCTGATTTGGGAAGTTGTGGTAGGTCCGTAATGTTGAATGTGACTTGTGTGCAAAATTTGGGGTCAATCGGACGTGATTTGATAGGTTTCGGCATCGAACGTAGAAGTTGGAAATTTCAAGTCTATAAAGATTCAATTGAGTTGCGATCCATTGTTTCGATGTTATTTGAGGTGATTTGAGGCCTCGATCAGGTCCGCATTATGTTTTGGAATAGGTTAGTGTGATTGGACGGGGTCCCGGGGGCCTCAGGTTGATTCTGGGTGGTTAACGGATTGAATTTGGAATTTGAGAAAAGCTGAGGCTGTTGTCATCTGGTGTGACCGCATCTGCGGGGTTTTGGCCGCAGGTGCGGAGCCGCAGAAGCGGCCAAGGAGTCGCAGATGCGGGCAGAAGCGCCGGTGCGAGGATATGTCCGCACCTGCGAAGGCGCAGATGCGGAAAGGAGGGTCGCAGGAGCGGGAGCTGCTGGGTTGAGTTAGAGTCGCACTTGCGATGGTTTTTCCGCAGGTGCGGAGCCGCAGGAGCGGCTATTGCACCGCAGGTGCGAAAGTGCTGGAGGCAGTAGGGGTTTCTCTTAATCGGGACTTGGCTTATATTCTCCCATTTTTCATTTGGCTTGGACGATTTTGGAGAGCTTCAAGGGGATATTTTCATCAAGCAACTCTAGGTAAGTGGTTTCTTCCCATTTATTAATTAAATACATGATAATATGCAGATTTGGACATGGGAATTTGTAGAAATTATGGGATTTGGGAGTAAACCTAGAATTTGTATTTTTGGATTGTTACCACTGTCACGACCCGATATCTATTAAGGTCGTGATGGCGCCGGATGCCACCGTCAGGCAAACCAATCATTAATTAGTTGATATAATTTCATGTTTTAACATTTTTCGAAAATTGTTACCTTTCACTTACAAGTCATAAAAACGAATAAAAATTTATCAAAAATAAATACGACAGGTGAACTATTCAATTTGTTCAGTTAAATCCCAAACACATCCCAGAACCCGGTGACACAAGTACACGATCAAATTCTAAGAATTTCACAAATATTACAAAGCTTGTCCGAAATACAAATTGGACAAGGAATTTAAAATGGAAATAAATACAATATGAGGGAGACTCTGTCAGCTGCGGATCGCCTCCATATGATGCAGCTCGCCTAAGTCTCCAGACCAGCCACGACGCTATGAAATTACCTATGCAATAAAAATGCACAACAAGTGTAGCATGAGTACGAAAACAACGTGTACTCAGTAAGTCGCCCGCCTAACCTCAGAGAGGTGGTGACGAGAGGCTGAATTAGACACTTGCTAGAGGTCAATTTAGTATATTCAAGTGAGACACTAAGCATGAATGTCGTAGACAATTTATTAAAATCAGGAATAAATAATACCAACTCCTTCCACATTTAACACTTTAAATCTTCGTCATTTCATTTGACAATTTAAATCATAATCCGGGATAAGAAACATCAGACTTATTTCACATTTTACACATCAATTCTCCTTCCTCATAACCGGCCATTAAAACTTCTTTAGGCCGATAAACATGTATAAATCACAGTAATACGCAGTAAATATCATGCGCAAGCAATGCCGAGGGTCGACGCCCGAACCAACATAAACATAAACTGTGCATTGCCGAGGGTCGAACGACCCGAACCATAGATGCATCTATTTTCCCCGCTTGCGAATCAATCATGCGACGTGGTCAACATAAAAATAATAAGGCTAACCTGCTCGCGAATCATACATGCGACTCAAGTGCTCATATGTACACGTATTCACACAATAGATCCACATTTTATTCAAGAAAACAGTTTCTCAGGAAATGATAAAACCCTCTTAAAGGAACACGAAAAAATAGCATTTAAATCTTTGTTTTGAGACTCATTTTCCAAGGTTAATAATATTCAATAATATAACCTTATTAGGAATACAATTATCCACGGAGGAATCAATTTTCTTTCTAGATGATTAAGAAAATGAACTCTAGTCTTCTTAGATATTCAATTACTATTTTGATCATATTAGCGGTCTAATATTACTGGCAAGATCAAAAGTACAACAAGTAAGGCATGCTAGTGGGTCCTAGACTACCCGGACATGGAATGATAGTAGCTATGCACGGACTCCTGTCACCTCGTGCGTACGTAGCCCCCGCAGATAGTGACACGTATTTAATTAGTTTACCTAGGGGGACAATTTCCCCCTCACAAAGTTAGAAAGGAGACTTACCTTGCTCCGAAGTTCCATAACCGGCTTCCAAGCCCTTCCGATGACTCCAATGGACGCACAACGTCCCAAAACTATCCAAACAACGACACACCAATGAATATATACTCTAATATTTGCAACAATTCAAATTATATAATTTCCCAACTCCGCTCAGTGAATTGACCAAAATGCCCTCTGGCCCACGTGCCCGAAATCCGAAATTTCTCGAAGATATATTCTACCCATAGCCTTACTAGCCCAAATATACAATTTACACTAAATTCCATGCTCAAATTCGTGGTGAAAATCCAAAATACCATTTCTAGGTTTTTCTTCAAAATTTTCCAATTTTTTCCCACAATTTTTCATGTTTAATTCCATGTATAAACCTTGTATTTAACTTAAAACATGAAGAAATAACTTACCTTGTGATCCTTGACGAAAATCCCCTCTTGAACCTCCTCAAAATCGCCCACACCAAATGAAATTTGGGGAAGAAATAAAATTTTTCCCAGAAGAACCCCCTATGCGATCGCATAGGCCAACTATGCTGCCCAGTTTCCTCCTGTGCGTTCGCGTGCCTGCTCCTGGTTCGCACAGGCCAAGCCCCACAGCTCCAAACGCACCCTTGTGCATTCGCACAACAACTCCTGCGGTCACACGTGCCAATTCCCTACAGCCTCAACTTTTCCTTCTGTGTGATTGCATACTTCCAGGTGCGATCACACAAGCCAAAATTCCAGCTCTCTAATTTCTTCTCTACGATCGCACAATTGGGACTGCGATAGCATAGCACACCAGTGACACCAGAAAACAGCAACAACAAAACAGAGAAAAATGGTCTGAACTCATCCCGAAACACACCCGAGGCCCCCGGGACCCTGTCCAAATTACACGAGTCAGTCCCATAACATCCCACGAACTTGCTCGAGGCTTCAAATCACATCAAACAACGCCGAAATTACAAATTGCACTAAAATTCAAACTTTATGAACTTGAAATTCCAAACTTCCACTTCCGATGCCGAAACCCGTCAAATCACCTCCGATTGGCCCCAAATTTTGCACGCTAGTCATATTCAACATTACGGACCCGCTCCAACTTCCGGAATCGCATTCCGACCCCGATATCAAAATTTCCACTTCCGGTCGAATTGTTCAAAACCTTCAAATTTCTATCTTTAGCCAAATGACTTCAAAATGACCTCCGGACATCCGAATTCATTTCCGATCGCGCTCCCAACTCTAGAATCACCATACAGAGCTATTCCCAGGCTTGGAGTCCCAAACGGACACCAATATCACTGAAATGCACTTCAAGCAAAACTTAGGAAACTTTTTTCAAAATGATGACTTCCACAATATACGCCGAAACGCTCCCGGGTTATCCAAAAACCGATCCGGACATACGTCCAAGTTCGAAATCATCATACAAACCTGCTGGAACCTTCAGATCCTGATTCCGAGGTCGTTTACTCCAAATTCCAATCTTGGTCAATTCTCCCAACTTAAGGCTTCCGAAATGAGAATTTTCCTTACAATTTGACTCCGAACTTCCCGAATTTCAATTCCGACCATACGCACAAGTCAAAATACCTGAAATGAAGCTGCTAATGACTTCAAATCGCTGAATGACATGCTAGAGCTCAAAATGACCGGTCAGGTCGTTACAACCACAAATTTGAGCATGAAATTGAGAGAGAATTGTATATTTGGGTTCGTAAAGTTATGGGTAATCTTTTTCTTCAAAAAAATTTGGAATACAGGCACGTGGGCCCGAGGGAAATTTTGTCAACTTTTCGAGCGGAGTTGGAAATTTATGTAAATTGTTATAACTATTAAAGTATATTTTCATTGGTTTGCCCGTTATTTTGATTGTTTTTGGGCGTGGTGCATCAATTGAATCGTCCGGAGGGATTGGAGGCCGGTCATGAGTCTTCGGAGCGAGGTAGGTCTCCTTTCTAACCTTGCAAGAGGGAATTGTCCTCATAGGATAAATAATTAAATATGTGTTACAATTTGTGGGGGATACGTACGCACGAGGTAACGAGTGTCCGTGCGTAGCTACTATTATGCTTCTGTCCGGGTAGTCTAGGACCCACTAACATGCTTTACTTGCTGTACTTGTAATTTTTTTGATAAAATTAGATTGTTTAATATCATCAAATTAGTAAATGAATATTTAAGTAGGTTAAACTTCATTTTCTTAATCATCTAAAAAGAGAATTAATCTTTCCTTGGCTAAATATTTCCTGATGAAATTTCAGATTTACTATTTGAATGTGTGTATATATATGAGTACCCGAGTCAAAACGTATGATTCGCGAGCGGGGTAGCTCTATTATTTATATGTGACTGCATCGCAGGATAGTTCAAGAGCGTTGTAATAGATGCATCTATGGTTCGAGCCGTTCGACCCTTCGGCAGTGCACATTTTATTATTGTTGGTTCGGGCCGTTCGACCCTCGGCATTGCTTGCGCATGATATTTGCTGCGTACTTTATGTGATTTTTAACTGTTTACTGGCCTGTAATTATAAATTGTCAACTGAAATGACTAAGATTCTAAAGTTGTAAAATGTGAAAAGAAGTTGTTATTTCCTATCACTACTTGTTAATTACCTGTGATATCCATGCTTAGTGTCACCCTTGATTTTATTAGATTGACCTCTAGCAAGTGTCAAATTCGACCTCTCGTCACTACCTCTTCGAGGTTAGGCGGGATACTTACTGAGTACACATTGTTTTCGTACTCATACTGCACTTGCTGTGCATTTTTATTGCACAGGTACATGTATATCTAGTGGCCCCGCTTGACACAGTGATGTGGCTGAACTGGAGTCTTAGGAGAGTTGCTCCCCTCGAGACGACCCGCAGCCAACAGAGTCTTCCTCGGATGTATTGTACTTTCTTTACTGTCCCATTTGTATTCTGGATGGTTATTGTATTTCATTTAATTTTCCTTAGAAACTGCTCATGCACTTGTGACACCGGGTTCTGGGATGACTTTGGGATGTATTTGTCGATCGAATTATTTAAAACATCGTGGTTTACTCGGTAACTTTATTTGATCTTTATATAATGAAATAAAAAGTAACGATTTTCAAAATACTACAATAGGAATTTAATTAACCATTGAGTGTTGACTTGCCTGACTGTGGTGTCCGACGCCATCACGACCTTGATGGATTTTGGGTCGTGACAATCCGTCTTCTGATCCTCTCCTCACCCTCTCAAACCATAGCCCGCCGTCACACTTTCCCTTTTGATTCATGGGATCCTCCCTTGATTCCCTGCCTTATTTGGCTTTGTTTCTTTACTGGCTACCCGATCATGATGTTACTTAACCTATTTGCCTCAAAAGGCAAGTGTATTGCAAGAGACTCGAACCAGATCTGGTTCATAGTCTCTCATATTTCAATTACTCCGTCTATGTTCATCCCAATACTTGTGAGTACGAATATTTTTGTATCTCTGGTTCAAACCAGATTTTGGTTCATTCTGGTTCGCTCTAATTATTTACTGAATCTGGCTGTTTTAGGCTAAATGTGTTACTTACCCTAGATTTAGGGTTCAGATCTAAAATGCTTTTTTATTTTTTGTTTTGGTATTTCTTCGTTAATATTTCCATCTCTATATGTTATAGTCTTTTTGTTATTATTTTATGACTGATTCTATCTACCCTAAAATTAGGGTTTTGATTTCAACAGATTTTGCAAAAAATATTGTTAACCTTTAAATGTTTTCGTCTCTGGGTATCTATTAGGGTTTTCTTGTTTATTTTTGATTGATTTTACTTGTTATATGTCTTCGTATTTCTGCCCATTTTCTTAGGGTCCCGATTATTTAATTGCTCATTGTACTGTTTCTGCCTGTTTGCCTTTAACTCTGGCGGTTAATTACTAATTGATTTTTACTTACCTAAATTAGGGCTTGAAACTAGCCTTTCCTTTAGTATTGGTGTTTTATTCGACTTACCTGTTCTTACCTTATTTGGACCAGTATTTGACTGTTAACTTGGCTTACTTCCCTTAACAGTACTGGCCTGATTTTATATTCTGATTATTGAAGCCGACTTCTAATTGATTCAGGAATTATTTCTTACCTTATTTAATCTAGTACTTGACCACTGATTGATTCTATATAATGTTTTCCTTAAATTAAGTAGTACTAGCATGATGTTATGCTATTTTGTGTTGTTAATTGATTCATGCCGACTCTAATTGATTGTTAATTTTATTCTCATACCTTATTTGTATAGCACTAATTCATTATCTTATTTGTCTACTTCATTAAGTGCTATTTAAACCCCCTCCTCACTCTTTTTAGGAGAACTCTACAACTCTACAACTCTCGAACTCTCATATTCTCAAAAAAAAAAAAAAGACTTAAGCTCTCTTTGTTCTCTTGTTCTGATTTCTACACTAAGTGGTTATTATTTGGCTGGCTGAAAGCTAAGGCCAAATTCTCTGGAACTTAACTGCTATTGCATTTTTACTTGCTTTCTTCTCAATTGGTGTACCCTAACTCTTGTTATTCTGTTCTCTATGCTTTATTCGACTAGTCTGTTTCAATCCTCAGCATAATTCTGTCTTTATATGATTACATGTTAACTTAAGACTAAGTTACTTCAAAATAATGTGAACCCTTTCCTAAGTTAGTTTTAATGTTCAGTCTGTTTCTTGTTCTAAACTCTGCCAGATATTGTAAGCATGTAACCCAAAATATGTTTGTGGTTTAATTCATAGGTCCTGTCTGTATCTGTCTATGTGTTTAAGCCATGATTGTTTTAAATACTAGCATGAGTATTAGATATCATCCTGTTTGACTATGTGCTGAACATGAACTTTGTTTGCTTCTTGGTGAAGTCAGCCTGCAACTCTGTGTTCTCAACTTTCCTTCCCCTGAAAATTGAACTATTTTAAAACCTGCCCCCTTACCCTTTATGCACTGGTTTTCAAACTCCTACTCTTAGTCATTTAGTTTCTCACCACCCGCTAGTGGGAGCACTTCCTAGGGTCCTTGATACTCCTTTGAACTCTGACATATTGGGGCTGGTCTTCCAACCTTTTATGAGTTACCTTTCTGAATGTGGTTTTGGTGTGAGCATTGCCTGGGATCCCTGAGGTCCTTGGGAACTTTGACACACTGGAAGCCTGATTTTAATGTACCATGGATGGACCACTACTATGCTCCCAAGCTGTTATGTTTGAATGCCTGGTTCCCAGGTTTAGATTGGGCTTATGAAGGCTCCCTATACTGTAATTGTTACTATTATGTAATTCATTCAATACTCTGCATTGTAACAGATTTGGGGTTCATTAGTAAAAGCTGGGGGGGGGGGTTCTTATATCTTTGTTAAAACTGGGTAGAAATCCTGCCTATAGGATTTAGTTATGTTCATTGAATCATGTGAGTGGTATACTTGTTTAGAGATCCTGCCTATAGGATTTTCCTGATTGTTTTGATTCTGTATTTTCACATTTTCATACTAGAGATCCTGCTTATAGGATTTTCCGTTTAATTCTGCATTAGAAATCATGTTCATAGGATCTATACATATTTTCTTCCAAACGTGTATTATTGACCATGTCTATAGGATCTTTGATTTGATTATCTAGCAATCTGTTTAATTTCTATCTAGATACAATTAATAGATATCATGTCTATAGGAAATAAAAAGATTAGTTTCAACCTAGAGATCATGCCTATAGGATTTAAAGCTAATAGATATCATGCCTATAGGGGTTTAAGTCAATTCAGCAATTAGAAAGCATGCTTATAGGATTTTTTAAAAGGAACAAAAACCTGTCTTTATGAATTAAAATTAGTACTACACTTAGAAATCATGTTTATAGGTATGTAATTAATAAACTCGTAGAAATCATTCCTATAGGATTCGTTTAATAAATTCTGAATTCGACAGATTTTGGCCATCACTTAGGCGATCTGTAAGACTTACTAATGATCCTGGGATTAAATGATATATTGCTGCCTGGAAGTACCCAGATTCATGCTGAATAAAATCAGTAGGAAAACAAATAGGTCCCAATGCTCGTCTTAATAAAATTAACGAAGTTTGCCTATAGGATATCATGCCTATAGGATTCTAAAATTAACGAAGTTTGCTGATTCAATTGCGTGCTTTTGTTCTTTACCCGTGGAGGTCAATGAGAGCCCTTATTTGTTTATTTGACAGTCATATTTGTCTTTTGTTTGTCTCCTAGATTTCTCATTTTAAGTAACATAGATTGGTCAAGAACCATCCTAAATAGTGGTCCTAACACCTCCAGGGCCATAATTAATGGAGGGGTAGTGCACGCATAAGGAACGAGCTAGAAGCTACTAGAACGCCTAGGTAGCAACTGAATGTGTAGTAAAGAGATGATAGCCTGTGCGCTAATGCTATGAGTAACACACCAACTTGGGGAAGTTACGAAGTATTGCATGGAATGATCCTATAGGCCCCTTTAATCCTGTTTAACGTAACTTGTATTGTTCAAATTGTTTTCTTCCCCTTTTAGACTAATTCGCTTAATTTAATTTCGACCGAGACCCACCGTTGTGGACCTCGAGGGGTGCCTAACACCTTTCCCTCGAGTTAATGTGAGCCCTTATCCGATCTCTGGTGATGCAAACTGGTTTATGAGTTAATTGCTCTAGGTTCCCTAACACATTTTAACTCGTTCGGTGGTGACTCTTCCAATCGCTTACCCAATCCCAAAAAGAAGGAGTTGTCCCAGAAATGTCGAAACCCGATTTCGTGAGGAAAAAGGGGGCGCGACAAGGTCTATAATAACATGAGTCTGACTACTATGATTGTGTGCTGTTAAATTACAAATTTCTGCATATTGTGTTTGTATACCACCCTATAACTCCATAGGATCCACACTCTACTTGAATGGACCTTTTAGTACTAAGGCCTGTGTATATTGGATTGCTCTTTGTGTATTATCCCGATTTCTATGGAAGGCTGCTCTAAAGTCTGCCCTAAACACGTTTCATGCTATTCTGATTTTCTAAAAGACAAGTACCCTATTTTCTATTAGCTATGACTCTGCTCCTATACTAATATGTTTTCCAGTATACCTTGGTTCATTTGCTACTCTATTATCACAATGTGTATCCCTCCACTATGTTTAGGTACTGATTAATTTGGTATTAGGTTAGACTTAACTTAATTTAGACCCTTAGGTTTCCACTAATTCAACTTCATGCAACCTGTGTATGCATGCAAACCTGTTTTTCCTCTCCTAATTCCTATGATGGTTGTCTATGTGATATTTTTCTATGTGAATTTTTCTAAACTTACTAGTCTGCTTGATCAGTCATGCTATATGCTCAATCTGGTGATTTATGTCCACCCTCCTTATTTGTTACTCTGATATTTTAATTCCTATTCTTAGCCAGCTGAAAGCCAAGGATATCTAGGTTCTATGTGGCCTCCCTAGTGTGAGCACTGTTCGGGGTCCAATTGAGGACCTTGTGAGCTCTGACACACGAGGGCTTGGTCCTAGTCATTCCCTCAACCTCAAAACTGTCCCTAATATTCTATTTCTCTGTCATGAACTGTATACTTATACTGGTTGTTCCCAAGTGGTGCAACATTTAGTGCTGTGGCTCGTTGAATTGGTATGAACTTGTGATCGTGTGATTTTTTTGAAGGCTTAAGTATGCTATATTGAAGGCCCAGTAAGGCTGGGTATTTAGTTATTTCATTTGGGCTTGCTATAGGCTTGTTCATTATTATGTAATTTTGTTACTTTACTCACTAATTGGGCATGTAATAATATCCTTTGTATAAACGATTGGGGTTGCTAGTGAAAGGGGATGAGGGTAGATTTTGATATTAATATGATGAGTAGATAACATGCCTATAGGATTGAATGGTGTGATTGCTTTATGTCATTCATTTTTTGTGCACACTATAGAAATCATGCCATTAAGAAAAAAACACGCACTTGCACTACTTGATTATTAGCAAAGCATGAGCTCAAATGCCTCTACATATTTGTTGCTATGTGTTGTTAGAAAACCTACATATAGGAAATAAATATCGTTGAAGCTCTCTTTAATTTTGCATTGCTGCAGCATATCCACTAAAGGCCATGCCTATAGGACTCCAATCACCTCATTTGTTAATGCATCACATTGTTCGCCTAGAAACATGCTTATAAGATTAAGGTATAATGATAAAATCAGTTTCTCAAGTGCTAATCGTTAGAAATCTTGTATATAGGATTCCACTGTTCTCTTTAATAACTGTTAATAACACCCTTTTAATACTGATCCTCGCTCACTTAGGCATAAATCACCTAGGCACAACATCTACTGTTGATACCCAATTTTTCCCTATACTCTTTTTGAAAATGCATATCTATCGTCAAAATAGTACACGAGCATCAACTAATATTTTTTCAGAATTTTTGCATTTTTCTAAGGATTTTTATTAATTTATCCTAGTATTTTTGTTATATAAATAATTACAAATTGCATCACAAATGGCTTTATAACAATTTTGTGGCTTAACTTTACCATTTATATTTATACTAAGCTTTAATTATTTAATAAATAGCCACATTTACATTTTTAGGATTATAATTGCAATAACTTTGCAATAATAGCCCATGCATGCATTATTACATTATTTCACCAAAAATAGCTTTTTATATTTTTTATAATATTAAGTAATTATTTTAAATTATTTTTATGCATGAAAGCCATTTTTTATAATTTATTAGTCATTTTTTACAAATTATTTTATTAATTAATTAGGTATTTAACAAATATCCCTTTTAAGTTTCGTTTTAACTCAATTACACCAACCCAAATGTTTTAAAACTTATCCCAAATCCGCCCAAGCCCAGTTCTATATTTACCTGATCCAAAACCTTCTCTAATCATGGTCGTTGATCTCTGAGATCAATGGTCCACATTTTTCCTTTCCTTTTTAATCAAAACCCAACCTTAACCCCCTCATTTCCCTTTTGTTCCACTGTCCTCATTTTCCTACCTTCCCCCTTCTCTCTCAAACGCTCCCCCTAAAACCTAGCCGATATCACTGGGAACTCCCCGTTCATGGGATTTCTCTGTATTTTTCGGCCCTTACCGGCTTTCTACATCTTCTGGTTGTTCGATTTTGTCGATTTATGAAAGAATCTCAAAGATATTCAACCTGGTTTGTTCGAAACCTTTTCACAGGCCTGTCTATGGCCATCTCCATTTGTGAGTACTATTTTCTTCCTATTTATGGTTCAAATCTATGGTTTTAGACTGAGTTTCCTTTCATCTCTGTCATTTTCGAAAACCTTAATCTTATGACTACTTGGGTCTGTTCAGATCCTTGTAGATCTAAAACGTTCCTGAGTATTATTTGGTATTTTTATTCGAAAAAACTCTCTTTTTTCCTTATTATTATTTGATTCCAGTGATTTCTAAGAACTAGGGTTCGTCCTAAGTTCTCTTCAAACGATTTTCAAACTTCCATGTGTTGAATCTTATTATTATCTACTGGTTTGACTAATTTTGTGTATCTGCTTTAAACCCTAACTCTTTCCATTTATTGCACTAATTAGTTCAGTGATTTTTTTCCCGTTATTTGTTTATTTCTGTCAATCAAATATATTGACTGATTTTATATAGGGTACGAATTATAT
This sequence comes from Nicotiana paniculata, assembly GCA_005239505.1. Taxonomy (NCBI): domain Eukaryota; kingdom Viridiplantae; phylum Streptophyta; class Magnoliopsida; order Solanales; family Solanaceae; genus Nicotiana; species Nicotiana paniculata. The sequence continues at coordinate 22,240 of ML316851.1, read as the reverse complement.
TTTCTCGTTAAAATCAGTACTTCTCTGTGATTTACCTATTTTTCTTATTTGTGACTTTAATTAGTAATACTTGCCTTAATTGGACTATTAGTTTGATTTTGGGATTTTATTGACTCCTATATGGTATATGATTAATTTATTACCTTATTTGAACCCTAATCTGTGCTGTTAGTTGACCTTCCCCAATATAAGGGGCCTCTCCCGTATTTTTTGTATGAATTGATTGGGTTAATTCCCCAATTAACTGGTTGATTTATTTGATTACCCTGTTTTATGAACTCTGAGTTATTCTTGCCTTATTTGGTTTACCTTACTAAGTGCTATATGAACTCTCATTCTGATTCTTCTTGGGACGAACACAATACAGAAAGAAACACATACACACAAAAACTTTGCTCTCATTCAAACCTTTCTGCTACTTGTGTTGACAACATTGTCTAGCCAACTGAAAGCCAAGGCTAGACCACTGAGTTCTGCATACTTTCACCTTCTGTTATCTTTAACTGGTATGTCTCCACTCCTATTTTCGTCATTATGCTATGAAGATTAAACCTATGTGCTTTTCCTGCTTATTGCTCTACTTCTGTGTTTAGACGTATGTCTTTCCTGTTTATTGCTTTTAATCAGTATGCTCTACTTTTGTATCTAGATATGTGTCTTTCCTGTTTATTGCTTTAAATCAACATGTTTACTTCAATATTTAAACTCCTGTCTCTCATGCTTATCGACCTCAATTAGTATGACCACTTTTGTGTAGTTTAATCCATGTCTTTTCTATGTGTTGATCTCAATTAGCATGACTACCTGTCCTTCCTTATTATTGACCTTGGTTAGCATGAATGCTTTTGTGAAGCTGGACTTCTATGACTTTCTTGTCTATTGCTTTAAATCAGAATGATCATTTCTGTTGCTATGTCCCATTCATTAATCTGGCCGTTAACACATGTTGTTAGACTTATATGTTTCCTGTTTATGGCTCTTAATCAGTATGCTATGTCCTATTGAGTGTTATCAAACCTGGTTGTTATGAGATATAAACTTGAACATGCTTGCTCTATGTCCTTGTTAATCAGCATGCTTTCACTCTTACTCTGTTTTATGTGTTCCTGACGAATGACTTCTATGTTCCCAACTGTAACGACCCGACCAGTCGTTTTGCATTATCGGACCCCGTTTCCCTAAATGAAACTTCCCATAGTAGCTTATTGTGATTTATGACTTGCGGGGACGGGTGGTTCGGTATTCAGAAGTGTTTAGAGCGATACTGGAACACTTGGTTCCCTCATGTTGGCCTTCAAGGCCAAGTTTCACTTCATCAACATTTTGAGTAAACGACCTTGGAATCGAGTTTCAACGGTTCCGTTAGCTTTGTATGATGATTTCGGACTTGGGCGTATGTTCGGAATGGTTTTGGATGACCCGGGAGCGTTTCGACGCCCAATATCGAAATAAGAATTTCCTTAAGTTCATATTGTGGTTTGGGACGTGTTTTTGTGTTATCGAGGTCCGAACAGAATTTTGAGATCGGGAATAGTTTCGTTATGTCATTTATGACTTGCCTGCAAAATTTGATGTCATTCCGAGTGGTATAGGTCGATTCGGCGCATTTTTTGCGAATTCAAGAAACTTAAAGTTCCTAAGTTTGATTCTAGGGGTTTTGAGGTGTCTTGTTGAGTTTTAGCGTTGTTGTGGTGTACCGAAGGCTCGGAAGAGTCCGTATCATGATTTGGGCTTGTTGATATATTTGGATGGAGGCTCGGGTGGGCCCAGGTGCCTCTCGGGCACCAAGCGAGGACAAATACCAGCTGAAGCAGTTGTTGGTGCACCTGATCTGGTGTGACCGCAGGTGCGGTTTCCCAGTGGTAGGTGCGAGATCGCTCCTGCGGTCTCAGCCAGGCAGGTGTGACCCCCAGGTGCGCTGCCCGGTTCTCACAGGTTTGGGCCCTTTCCTGCAGGTGCGGAGCCGCAGGTGCGGACTCCTGCCCGCAGGTGCAAGCCCAGGCTCTTGTCCCATTTTTCGCAGGTGCGGTACTTGAGCCGCATGTGCGGAACCACTATAGGCAGTGTGTTCTTTTAAAGCACGGGAAATGTTCATTTTCTCCATTTTTCTTCCACCATTGTAAACCTAGAGAGCTTGGGAAAGAGCCAATCCACGTAGCTACTGAAAGGTAAGTAAATTCTACCCTAAAGTTAGTTAATTCATGAATTCCTAGTTGAATTTAACTACCTAATTAGTGAAAAATTAAGGATTCGGGTAGTAACCTAGGGCTTTCGAGAATTTAGAGAATTAATCGTGAATTGGCTATGAAATCATACAAAAAAATCATATATTAACGATCCTTAGTTTATGGGTGAGTGTTTCCTTCGAGAATTTTTGGAATCCGAGCATGCGAGCCCGGGAGTGGATTTTAGGATTTCTTCAAGAATGATGAATTGACTAAATGAGTAGGAGAATTCCACGCTTTGAGTATAATTTGATATATTTACGTAACGTTTGATTAGTTTCGAGTCCTTGGGTGACAATTTCAGAGTTTCGGGCGCATTCTTGACCCGAGGAGTAGGTTTGACGCGAGGTGAATCTCCTTTCTAACCTTGTAAGAGGGAAATGTATCCCTAGGTGATTTAAGTGGCTATGTGCTAATGTTTGTGGGGGCTACGTATGCACAAAGTGACGAGAGTCCGTACGTAGTAACTATTATTGTTGTGTCTGGGTAGTTAGGCCTACACCATGCCTTGTGTTTTCCTTGAAATGAACTATATGCTTAAGGAATTAATGTTACATGCGGCTTGTTTTCTTGAGAGAGAAATTTTAAAGGAATTGTTCACTGAAAAGTAATTTATGAAGAATATTGTGTGGATTGTGTGTGCATGTGACCGCTTCGCAATTTACATTCCGCGAGCAGAGTGTTATTTCCCCCACTCTCATGGGAGCGGGCTGTAAGTTACGGCGAGACTGAAAGATATATTATGGTTCGGGCCGCTCGACCCTCGGCAGTGCACATATATGATCATTATGATGGCTTAGGCCGGTTGTCCTTATCCTGTATGCGCACGCTAAATTGTTAATGGTTTTTTTTATGAATAATGAGTGGGCAGATATGTTTAAAAAGGAAAAATGAAGTAGTAATTGTATATTTACTTCCAGTATTTATTTGAATTGCAGTTATCTTTTATGTTTATTGTTTTTATCATCCTTGTATATCTGTTACTGATATCATATCTTGTTTAATCATTTTGTTGGACCTTAGTGAGTGTCAAGTCGACCTCTCGTCACTACTTCTTCGAGGTTAGGCGGGATACTCACTGGGTACATATTTGTTTATGTACTCATGCTACGCTTTTGTACTTAATTGTACAGGTTCTGAGGCTGGTGCATCTGGTTATCAGACCGGAGCTCGATTTTGATTATAGTTGGACCTGACTTCACGGTGAGCTTCTTCTCCTGGCGATCCTCGACAGCACCATGGAGTTTCTTTTGCTTATTTCCCGTCTATTTCTTTTAGACAGTGGGATTGTATATTATATCTTTTGTATATTCTTTTAGTATGCCTATAGGACTTGTGACACTAGTTCCTGGCACTCACGTGGTAGTTATTATTGATTAAGGGTCTGTGTATATATCGGCTCACGCCTCCTTATGACCGCTTTTGATTAAAACAGGCTAATTATCCTTTCCGATTTATGTTTTAAGCTTTAAAATTTTGGTATATGTTGAAATGTTTAATCAAATAAGAAAGAACCCTTAGTAAATTGAGTGTTGGCTTGCCCGACCCCGCTGTTGGGCGCCATCAAGACCTGAGTTAGGATTTTGGGTCATGACAACATGGTCTCAGAGCTCTAACTTCACGTAAGTCTCACGAGTCATGGGCAAACCCAGTAGAGTCTTGCGGATCGGTACAGAGACGTCTGTACTTATCTTCAGGAGGCTATAGGGTGTTAGGAAACCTCTCCTTATTTTTATTCATTTGTGCAGTTGATGGTTTACTAAATCTCATTCTTCTATTCTCTCACAGATGGTGAGGACGCGTGCCACCGATGTTCCAGAACCGGGAGGGGTCGCTACCACCGTCGTCCGAGGCCGTGGCAGAGGGGGAGGGGGAGAGAACAGGCCTGAGGTAGGGGAAGAGGACATCCCAGAACTGTCCTAGTTGCACCACCACCAGAGGATCCTACTATAGAGAAGCAGGGTGAGGTGCCCCCAGTAGATCCTGCTCCAGTGGACTTTATGATGGTGCTAGGCTTCCAGGAGATCATGGACCGTATGATGCGGTTTATAGACACTATGTCCCAGGCTGGTTTATCTCTAGCAGATCCTGCCACATCTCAGGAGGGGGGAGGGGGGCATAGACTCCTACCGGTCAGGCTATAGGTCAGACAACATCATTACATCATACCCCGGGTACACTGCCTGTGGGTGTGGTTCAACTTGTAGCAGCAGCACCTGAGCCCAGACCAGCTGCGGACGGTAATCCGTAGAAGTTATTGGATATATGGACTCGATTGCACCCTCCAGTCTTCGGGGGTGAGCGAGGCGAGGATGCCCAGGATTTTATTGACAAGTGCAGGGACATGCTGCACAATATGAGGATATTAGAGTCCCATGGAGTGGACTTCACTACCTTCCAGTTAGAGGGAAGAGCTCGCAGATGGTGGCAGTCCTATATTCTTAGCAGGCCAGAATATTCTCCTCCTATCACTTGGGAGCAGTTCACTCAGATGTTTCTAGACAGGTATATCCCACCCTCTGAGAGGGAAGAGCTGCGATATCAGTTCGAGCAGCTGGAGCAGAGAAAGATGTCAGTGACATATTATGAAGCTAGATTTTCAGAGTTGTCTCGCCAGACACTCATGATATTACCTACTGATGCCGAGAGAGTGAGATATTTGTAGCAGAGCTGCATTCGGGTATTAAGGCCAACATGGCCCGAGAGGTGGAGATGGGGACTCCCTATCAGCTGGTGGTCGAGATAGCTCGTCGGATTGAGGGATATCAATCGAGAGGCAGAGAGCAGGGTCAGTAGGACAAGAGAGCCAGATTCACCGGAGATTTCAGAGGTGCCCCAGTTAGGGGTAGAGGTCAGTTCGATAGAGGTTAGCCCAGCAGGCCTCCATATTTAGTACCCCCACCACTGCCCCGAGGTGTTCCAGCGAGGCCTCATTTCAGCGCCATGACAGAGCGTTCCTATCGCCCTCCAGCCATTCAGAGTTCACCCAGTGGTTATTCTAGTTATCCGAGATTCCCCAGTCCCTACTTTACTGCTATGACAGAGAGTACACATCGCTCTCCGGCCATTCAAGGTTCCTCTTTGGGGCAGCAGTTTATGGTACCTGGAGGTTGTTATGAGTGTGGGGATCCAGGTCATATGAAGAGGCATTGTCCTAGGTTTCGGGGCAAAGCAGTGCAGCAGGGTTACCAGCCTATGGGTCCACCAGCCGTCAGGCCACCTAGAGGTGGAGGATAGGTCGGCAGGGGTCGTCCTAGAGGTGGAGGTCAGTCAGGGGGAGGTCAGTCAACTCCTGTTCATTCTGGCGGAGCTCAGTCTTCCGGTGCTCCAGCTAGATTCTATGGTATTCCGACCAGATCAGATGTAGTGGCCTCAGACGGCGTGATCACAGGTATTATTTCAGCATGTGGTAGAGAGGCATCAGTGTTATTTGATCCAGGATCCACCTATTCCTATGTTTCGGTCTCATTTGCTCACTTTCTGGATGTTCCTCGTGAGTCCTTGGGTTCTCCTATATATGTGTCCACTCCTGTGGGTGATTCTCTGGTGGTAGACCGGGTTTACCGGTCACGTATGGTTACATTCTGCGGGTTCGAGACTCGAGCGGATCTTTTATTGCTTGACATGGTTGATTTTGAGGTTATTTTTAGGCATGGATTGGCTATCTCCTTATCATGCCGTGCTATATTGCCATGCCAATACCGTTACTTTAGCCATGCCCGAGTCGTCTAGGCTGGAGTGGAGAGGTTCCTCAGTTAGTGCAGCCAACCGGGTTATTTCATTCCTGAAGGCTCGACATATGGTCGAGAAGGGTTGTCTGGCCTATCTTGCTTATGTAAGGGACACCACCGTCGAGTCTCCGACGATTGATTCAGTGCCAGTTGTTCGAGAGTTTACTGATGTATTTCCTTCAGACCTTCCAGGCATGACTCCGGATCGTGATATTGATTTCTGCATTGATTTAGCTCCAGGCACCCAGCCTATATCTATTCCTCTGTACCGTATGGCTTTAAAAGAGTTGAAGGAGCTGAAGGAGCAACTTGAGGAGTTTTTGGCTAAGGGGTTCATCAGACCGAGTGTATCGCTGTGGGGTGCTCCAGTTCTATTCGTGAAGAAGAATGATGGGTCCATGCGGATGTGTATTATATACCGCCAGTTGAACAAGGTCACCATTAAGAACAAGTACCCTGTGCCGCGCATTGATGATTTGTTTGACCAGTTGCAGGGTGCTCGGGTGTTTTCTAAGATTGATTGGAGATTGGGATATCATCAGTTGAGGATTTGGGCCTCAGATGTTTCGAAGACTGCTTTTCGTACGAGGTATGTCCATTATGAGTTCCTGGTGATGTCCTTTGGCTTGACTAATGCCCCAGCATCATTTATGGACTTTATGAACAGGGTGTTCATGCCGTATATTGATTACTTTGTCATTTTCTTTATTGATGACTATTTGATTTACTCACGTAGCCTGAGGGAGCACGAGCAGCATTTGAGAGTTGTGCTCCAGACTTTGCGAGAACAGAAGCTATATGATAAGTTCTCCAAGTGTGAGTTCTAGTTGGATTCCGTGGCATTCTTGGGGCATGTGATATCTGGAGAGGGTATCAAGGTTGATCCTCAGAAGATTGAGGCATTTCAGAGTTGGCCGCGTCTTACTTCAGCTACAGAGATCAGGAGCTTTTTGGGCCTAGCAGGCTATTATCGCTGATTTGTGGAGGGGTCCTCTTCTATTGCAGATCCATTGACTAGATTGACTCAGAAGAATTCCCTATTTCGATGGTCCAACGAGTGTGAGGCGAGCTTTCAGAATCTCAAGGCAGCATTAACCTCAGCACCAGTTCTGGTATTGCCTTCTGGTTCGGGGATGTATACACTGTATTGTGATGCTTCGCGAGTTGGCTTGGGGTGTGTGTTGATGCAGGAAGGGAGAGTTATTTCTTATGCTTCGCGCCAACTGAAGGTTCATGAGAAGAATTACCCTGTGCACGATTTAGAGTTGGCGGCGATTATTCATGCTCTTAAGATTTGGATGCACTACTTGTATGGGGTGTCCTGTGAGGTTTATACAGACCACCGCAGCTTGCAGCACTTGTTTAAGCAGAGGGATCTTAATTTGAGGCAGTGCATATGGCTTGAGTTGTTGAAGTATTATGATATCACCATTCTTTATCATTCGGGCAAGGCAAATGTGGTAGCAGATGCCTAGAGCAGGAAGGTAGAGAGTATGGGTAGCTTGGCTTACATTGCAGCAGAGGAGAGACCTCTAGCCTTAGACATGTGGTTGCTCTGTCTTTGTTATTGGAAGAGATTAAGGCTCGGCAGTTTGATGATCCGTACTTGGCAGAGCTACGGGAGATAGTGGTTTAGGGTGGTGCCAAGGAGGTTACTATTGAAAAGGATGGTGTATTGAGACTTCAGGGCCGTTTATGTGTTCCTAATGTTGATGGCCTGAGAGGGAGGGTTCTAGAGGAGGCACACATTTCTCGGTATTCTGTTTATCCTGGTGCTACGAGATGTATCGTGATTTGAAGCAGCATTACTGGTGGAGGCGGATGAAGAAGGAAATTGTGGAGTATGTGGATATGTATCTTAATTGCCAGCATGTTAAGTATGAGCACCAGAGGCTAGGAGGCCTACTTCAGCAGATGCCCATCCCGGAGTGGAAGTGGGAACGCATCACTATAGACTTCCTGGTTAGGTTGCCTCGGACTCTGCAGAAGGGTGACGCGGTTTGGGTCATCGTGGATAGATTGAAAAAATCAGGGCATTTCATTCTAGTGGCTACTACATATACTTCTGAGAGGTTGGCACAGATCTACATTTGGGAGATAGTCCGGTTGCATGGTGTACCGGTCTCTATTATATCAGATCGAGGTCCTCAGTTCACCTCGCACTTCTGGAGAGCATTGCATAGTGAGATGGGTACCCAGATAGATCTCAGCACAACATTTCACCCTCAAACTGATGGTCAGTCAGAACGTATGATTCAGATATTGGAGGACATGCTCAGGGCATGTGTGATTGAATTCGGAGTTCAGTGAGACTAGTTCTTGCCTTTGACCGAGTTTGCTTAAAATAATAGTTATCAGTCCAACATCGAGATGGCTCCATTTGAGGCTTTGTATGGTTAGCGATGTCGTTCTCCTATCGGGTTGTTTGAGCCTAGCGAGGCTAAGTTATATGGCACCGACTTGGTGAGGGATGCTTTGGAGAGGGTGAAGTTGATTCAGGAGAGGCTCCGCACAGCACAGTCCAGACAGAAGAGTTACGCGGATCAGAGGGCGCGTGATGTATCATTTATGGAGGGAGACAAGGTTCTGTTGAAGGTCTCGTCGATGAAGAGTATGATGAGGTTCGGGAAGAAGGGCAAGTTGAGTCCGAGGTTTATAGGTCCCTTCGAGGTGTTGAGGCGTGTTGGGAGGTTGCTTATGATCTAGCTTTACCTCCTGGTTTATCAAGAGTTCATCCAGTCTTTCATGTATCCATGCTCCGGCAGTACCACGCCGACTTCTCTCACGTGGTTGATTTCAACACTATTCAGTTGGATGAGAGGTTGGGCTACGAAGAGGAGCCAGTTGCTATTATTGACAGGCAGGATCGCCAGTTGAGATCCAAGAGAGTTTCTGTCGTGAAGGTCCAGTTGAGGGGCCAACCAGTCGAGGAGGCGACCTGGGAGTCCGAGGAGGACATGTGGAGCAGATATCCGCACTTATTCAGCACTTCAGGTATGATTCTAGACCGGTTCGAGGACGAACGTTTGTTTAAAAGGTGGAGAATGAAATGACCCGACCGGTCATTTTGCGTTATCGGAACCCGTTCCCCTAAATGAAACTTCCCATAGCGACTTATTCTGATTTATCACTTGCAGGGACGGGTGGTTCGGGATTTGGAAGTATTTAGAGTGATACTGGAACACTTGGTTCCCTCAGGTTGGCCTTTAAGGCCAAGTTTGACTTCGGTCAACATTTTGAGTAAACGACCTCGGAAACGAGTTTCGATGGTTCCGGTAGCTTCGTATAACGATTTCGGACTTGGGCGTATGTACGAAATGGGTTTTGGATGACCCGGGAGCGTTTCGGTGCCCAATATCGAAATAAGAGTTTCCTTAAGTTCATATTGTGGTTTGGAATGTGTTTTTGTGTTATCGAGGTTCAAATGGAATTCCGAGACCGGGAATAGTTCCGTTATGTCATTTATGTTTTGCCTGCAAAATTAAGTGTCATTCTGAGTAGTATTGGTCGGTTCGGCACATTGTTAGCGAATTCAAGAAATTTAAAGTTCCTAAGTTTGATTCTAGGGGTTTTGAGGTGTGATTTTGAGTTTTAGCATTGTTGTGGGTGTTCCGAAGGCTCGAGCGAGTCCGTATCATGATTCGGGACTTGTTGGTATATATGGACGGGGGCTCGGGTGGGCCCAGGTGCCTCTCGGGCACCAAGCGAGGCCAAAAATAAGCTGAAGTAGTTGCTAATGCACCTGATCTGGTGTGACCGCATGTGCGGTTGCCAAGTCGCAGGTGCGAGACCGCTCCTGCGTTCCCAGCCTCGTAGGTGAGACCCCCAGGTGCTTTGCCCAGTTATCGCAGGTGCATGCCCTTTCCCGCAGGTGCGGACTCCTGCCTGCAGGTGCGAGCCCAGGCCCTTGTCCCATTTTCCGCAGGTGTGAGCTATTGCTCGCAGGTGCGAGACTGCAGGTGCGGTCCCTGAGCCGCATGTGCGGTCCTTGAACCGCAGGTGCGGAACCACTGTAGGCAGTGTGTGTTCTTTTAAAGCACGGGAAATGTTCATTTTCTCCATTTTTCTTCCCCCATTGTCGACCTAGAGAGCTTGGGAAAGAGCAAATCCACTTAACTACTGAAAGATAAGTAAATTCTACCCTAAAGTTAGTTAATGCATGAGTTCTTAGTTGAATTTAACTACCTCTTAGTGAATAATTAAGGATTTGGGTAGTAACCTAGGGCTTTCGAGAATTTAGAGAATTACCCGTGAATTGGCTATGAAATCATACAAAAAAATCATATATTAACGATCCTTAGGTTATGGGTGAGTGTTTCCTTCGAGAATTTTCGGAATCCGAGCATGCGGGCTCCGGGGTGGATTTTGGGATTTCTTCAAGAATGATGAATTGACTAAATAAGTAGGAGAATTCCATGCTTTGAGTATAATTTGATATATTTACGTAACGTTTGATTAATTTCGAGTCCTTGGGTGACGAGTTCGGAGTTCCGAGCACATTCTTGACCCAGGGAGTAGGTTCGACGCGAGGTGAGTCTCCTTTCTAACCTTGTAAGATAGAACTATCCCCCTAGGTGATTTAAGTGGCTATGTGCTAATGTTTGTGGGGACTACGTACGCACAAAGGGACGAGAGTCCGTATGTAGCGATTATTATTGTTATGTCCGGGTAGTTAGGCCTACACAATGCCTTGTGTTTTCCTTGAATGAACTATATGCTTAATTAATTAATGTTACATGCGGCTTGTTTCCCTGAGATCATGGAATTTGAGAAATTTTAAAGGAATTGTTCACTGAAAAGTAATTTATGAAGAATATTGTGTGGATTGTGTGTGCATGTGACCGCTTCGCAATTTACATTCCGCGAGCAGAGTGTTATTTCCCCCACTCTCATGGGAGCGGGCCGTACGTCACGGCGAGACTGAAAGATATATTATGGTTCGGGCTGTTCGACCCTCGGCAGTGCACATATATGATCATTATGATGGCTTAGGCCGGTTGTCCTTAACCTGTATGCGCATGCTAAATTGTTAATTATTTTTTTTTATGAATATTGAGTGGGCAGATATTTTTAAAAAGGAAAAATGAAGTAGTAATTGGATATTTACTTCCAGTATTTATTTGAATTGCAGTTATCTTTAATATTTTTTTTTATCATCCTTGTATGTCTGTTACTAATATCATATCTTGTTTAATCATTTTTTTGTACCTTAGTGAGTGTCAAGTCGACCTCTCGTCACTATCTTCTTCGAGGTTAGGCGGGATACTCACTGGGTACATATTTGTTTATGTACTCATGCTACGCTTTTGTACTTAATTGTACAAGTTCTGAGGCTGGTGCATCTGGTTTTCAGACCGGAGCTCGATTCTGATTATAGTTGGTCCTGACTTCACGGTGAGCTGCTTCTCCTGGCGATCCTCGGCAGCACCATGGAGTTTCTTTTGCTTATTTCCCGTCTATTTCTTTCAGACAGTGGGACTGTATATTATATCTTTTGTATATTATTTTAGTATACCCGTAGGACTTGTGACACTAGTTCCTGGCACACATGTGGTAGTTATTATGGATTATGGGTCTGTATATATATCGGCTCACGCCTCCTTATGACCGCTTTTGATTAAAACAGGCTAATTATCCTTTCCGATTTATGTTTTAAGATTTAAAAATTTTGTATATGTTGAAATGTTTAATCAAATGAGAAAGAACCCTTAGTAAATTGAGTGTTGGCTTGCTCAACCTCGCTGTTGGTCTCCATCACGACCTGGGTTAGGATTCTGGGTCATGACAACAACCCCTACTACCCTTCTTTGTATAGTTGTCTGCATATTATTTTGTTCCCAGCATGCTATGTGCCCCGCTTAGTGATAATAATGGATTAAGTTGAATCTAAGCAATCTGAAGCTTGTCTGAAATGGTTGTGATCCTACTTTTGTCCTTTGTTTTATTGCTGTAAGTTTTTGTTTGAACTCAGAGTGCTGCAATGACTCTGTTTATTCTCGTTGTTCTTCTAAACTGTTTTCTTAAAACTATTCCATATTTTCATATACTATTCTCCAACTCCTACTCTTAGAATACCTAGAGTCCTTTCCCTCCAGTGTGAGCACTGCCTAGGAGTCCATGAGACTCCTCCAAACTCTGATGCACTGGGGCTGGCCTTTCCAAATTTGTTCACAAAAATGTCTTCTTTAAAGCATTTCTGGTGTGAGCATTGCCCGGGGTTCCTGAGACCCTTGGGAACTTTGACACACCAGGATACCATCTTGTGTACTGTAAGATGTTGTCACACTTCAGACTTGGTTGATGGTCTAGTTTTCCAGGTTTACATTTGGGCCTATCCAGGCTCCCTGTAGTATAACAGTATTCATTCTGTAATTCATTTTATAGATGGTCTGTAATAATAATTCTTGTAAAAACAGATATTGGGGATATTAGTAAAATTGGGAGGGAATTTTTATATATTTTGTGGGGATAGGGTAGAAATCATGCCCATAGGGTTGTTAAGATTATCTACATGCATTAGAAACCATGCGTATAGGACTGTTATGTGCATTAGAAATCATGTTTATAGGACTCATCTCGCTATTTGTCCTAAATTTCTACTTTTCATTCTTAAAAACCCGCATTCTCACAGGTGCATTGGAAATCCTGTTTCTAGGCCACTTATTAATTTTGTGCATTACAGATCATGTTGCACTCGCTTAGATATCATGCCTATAAGTATTAAAACAGTTCCAACACTTAGTATCATGCTTATAGTGATAAATACGTAAAATCAATTTCAGTGTTTATGCTTGTGATCATCCTCAGCACATAGACAACATAGGGTCTAAACGGATAAAAACTGCCTTTTTAAAATCAATCACTGGTTTAGAGTTAATGTCTTGATTAATGCTTAGATGACATGTTTAGAGGATACCTTTGATCCATACCTACGCAAGCCTGTAGGAAAACTAAAATTATGAAGTTCTGAATTGTGTTTGTGTGACTGCTTATACACTGCCCAGATTCAGTAAGCCATAAAATTCAGTAGGCAAACTGATTAGGTGTTCACTTCCTCGCCTTACCAAATTCTGCATATTCTGCTTTCATGCTCACTTGGATATCCTGCCATAGGACTTTAAAGTGTTTATAATTGTTGTTTGAGACGTGCAATTGTTTGCTTATTTGTGGAGGTAAATGTGAGCCTTTGACTGCTTTGTTATATGATAGTCCTATCTGTTTTGTTTGTCGCTTAGATTTTCTTCTTTTAAGCACTATAGGTGAGTCTAGAACCACCTTAATAGAGGTCCTAAACACCTCCAGGGCCATAGGTAAAGGGGCGGGTAATGCACGCATAGAGTACATATTCAATTAGAATCTTTTAAGTAATAATTAAGGGGGGGGGTAATTGGGTAGTAAAGGATATGATGACATGTGCACTAATGCTATGCGTAACACCTCTATTTGGGGAAAGTTTACCGAGTATTGCACAAAAGTGATCCTATAGGCTAATAAACCTAGGACCCCTTTTATTCCCGTTTTAAAATGGATCTTTACTTGTTTAAATTGATTTATGACTAATTCACTAAAATGAGTTTTGATGGGACCCATCATTGTGGACCTCGAGGGGCACCTAACACCTTTCCCTCGAGGTAATTTTGAGCCCTTACCCAATCTTTGGTAATGTAAACCGGTTTATGAGTTACTTGCATTAGGTGCCCTAACACACCTTAAATACGTTAGGTGGCGACTCTTCAAATTCCATACCCCTTCCCAAAAGGAAATGAGTTGTCCCAAAAGATGTCGAAACCCAGACTCCACGAGGAAAAAGGGGGCGCGACAGCATGGCGACTCTGCTGGGGATATCTTTAGGCTCTTACCATGACAAACTTGTTTCTGTGAATTAGCCTAAGCATGTTTTATTCTGCTGCTACATGTGCACCCTTTCCCTTTCCCTTTCCCTTTCCCTTTATATGAACTTAATTATTTATTTTCAAGTATTTATGATTTCCTTCACTACGAAACTGACTTGTCTCTTTTTTTTCTTTTTTAATTGTCTTTCAATTATTAAATACTGCATTTATTATTTTCCTAACGCGCAAATACGTGACAACATGCGATTTACTGTTGCATATATCATTCTCAACATCATATTCCACTCGTGCGTAATCAATCCTATAGCAACGTTTGATGAGTGGTTGCGGTCTTCCTATATATCACCCTTTAAATTCGGAAAGGCTTATTTGCGGTAAAACTAGTCGATCAACGGTGCACTCGACGGTTCCGTGTCTTTCCCCATCAAGTTGTCCGCTTGAGGGTACCGGTCTAGACCTCCATAGAAACCTTACTCTGATTATAACTGTACATTCATCATGCTCAAACTTAACCGGGTTAATATGTTGTCCACATAATAACCCCTTAAGACAAACCTTATCCAAAAGTCCACCAGGGTTTCCATAATCCCAACGGACGCAACCACATTTTGTGCAAGAATTTTGGAGAACTAAATGCCAATATGCTAATGATGGATGTATAAATAGTCGAATCACGAGGGGGAAAAAGGCCTAACCTTATTTGTTTTGCAGAAAATGAGGCACGAGGTCCCCAGGTTTGACATGGTCCACAATATACCACCACTGCTACTGGATTGGTGGGAATATCTTTCCATAAGTGACAAGAAACATGTGAGAAAAGTCCTGGGAAATTTACCTTCTCTGTTAGACATCTAACCAAACAACATGATGATTGAAGCTGCAACTATGTTTTGGGATAGTGAAAGGTCTGTGTTTCGCTTTGGGAACATAGAAATGACCCCGCTCCTAGAAGAAATAGGGGGATTTGCTGGGCTATCTTGGGACAGCCCTGGTCTATTGGTGCCGAAAAATCACACTGGTAAGGGGTTTCTAAAGATAATGGGTCTGAAAAAAATGCAGATTTGGAGTGCTTAAAGAACTCTTACATAGCCTTTGACTATGTTTACGAGAGATACGGTCATAGAAAGTCCTACCGTATGTTCCATGATGATTTCTCCATCATTTACTTAGGTCACATTCGCTGCAGAGTTTTTGTGTTTGTTGTTTGCTTCTTGGACATGATAGTGTTCCCAATGAAAGGGAACAGAATTCACACCCAGACTAGATATGGTAGCCAAAACTCTAATGGAGGGAATCGAGGGACAAACATACACCATAGTCCTTATGATTATAGCTGATATTTACCGGGCTTTAGACCGCTGCCAGAAGGGGTTCAAACATTTCGAGGGTTGCAATTTGCTGCTGCATCTTTGGTTACTAGAGCATCTCCAAAAGGGTCAACATCGTCAGGAGTTTCCACGGAGAGCGTGGAATGATCACATAGCCTTCCACCACCCTAAGAGGATGACTTATATCCCGGATAGGTTTGCTCAACCACAAAGTGCTAAGGAATGGGTGGAGTTCTTCGACTATTTGACCGAGGATCAGGTCTAGTGGATGTTTGAATGGTTCCCTACTGACGAGTTCATCATCAGGTCTAGGGACACTCCTAACTTGGTGTTGATTGGGTTAAGGGGGATATACCCTTATGTTCCCATAAGGGTTATGAGACAAGCAGGCAGGAGGCAGGTCGTACCGCGGGTTGCGAAGATGAGTCATTTCCGGGTAGATTTTCAGGATGACGACATCCCTTACAGGTGCCAAGCTCAGCATATGTGGCACTCAAAGATCATTGTGGAGAAGGAAATCATCGATCCAGACAGGTATCATGCGGGATATGCACCCTTTTACCGGGCATGGTTAGAGGACAACGTAGCTGGGGTAGTGGAGCCAAGAATCGGTCGAGGAAGCAGGGTCATAGATGAAGATGCTGAGACCCAAGTAAATGCAACAAATTGCGCAAAAGGATTCATGACTCCGAGGCCGAACATCAGGAGATACACGAGACGAACATGAGACTGATCAATGAATGGAGGGAGATGGCTATCACCTCCAACGAAAAGGTAGAATATCTGGAACATGGTTTGATGGAGCTAGAGGAAAAGATAAGAAAGAGGGTCGCTGACTGCTAGAATGCTGAAGGAAGCGAGGGAGGACATCTAGCAAGAATCTACCTGTTGCTGGGCCTGCGCAAACTGAGGAACCTGGTCGATGGAGTTAGGAAGATCAAGCCTGGGGAGGGTCTTTCTCGGACCAAGTAGATTAGATTTATTTTCTATTCCTAAATGTAATAAGGCCAAGTGTCAGTAGTGACTTACCTTTTATTATCTTAGTGTCGTGTTGGATTCATCTATTTTTATATTAATGAATTGAGGCAATTATTGGCATTTAAGTTCTCCAAAATAACTTGTCGCTAGGCTTACCTCGGGCACAACGAGGTTCCCAAATTAGGACGCGAATTTACATTCCCGCAATATGTGTTTAAATACCGCAAATATTCTTTCTCAAAACTCTTACTGACTTGGCTACCTTTTTGTTTTTTCTTTCTTTCTTTTGATTATTCCTCATTCCCCAAAGGTTGGTTCGTGCATACTAGCATCATCAGCTTATCACACAAGATCCAGGGGCCCTCCACCTTCTCCTCCTAGTCCACCAAAAGGCAAAGGAAAAGCAAAAATAGATGACTTGAACGACACCAGAAAAGAAAACAATACACATGTTGAACATGCGGAAGCTTCCGATGGTCAGGGTACTCAGGCCTCAAATGATGCAGTCTCACGGAATGAGCAGAGAATATTAGAACATTAGGGTGA
The DNA here is from genome assembly GCA_005239505.1 of Nicotiana paniculata. Classification (NCBI taxonomy): domain Eukaryota; kingdom Viridiplantae; phylum Streptophyta; class Magnoliopsida; order Solanales; family Solanaceae; genus Nicotiana; species Nicotiana paniculata. The sequence goes on along the minus strand of ML316851.1, from coordinate 5,579 downwards.
GCTCGAGAAGGTCCGGAGCTTAGCAAACCTCTCCCTCACAATTAATATCCCAGACGTCAACAACCCAAACACCTAGAATCCCGTACCACCTCAAAACACACCCAATAAGCGCCCACAGAATCCTCCCGCACCTCGCCATTATACAATCCCACTGTCACACCTCCTTTTTCTGACAAGGGTTGGATATGGGAGTTTTTTCGATTTAAGTGACATTATTCGGATTTGGTATTTATTTATTAGTTTCAGAGTCGCCACCCGGATTTTTTATGGTGTTCCGGGACACCATTTATTTATTGAAATCCCAAATCGAGGAAATTTTGACTCTGTTTAAAATGTCTGCGACCAGAAATCCGAGTAAGGAATTCTATTAACCCGGGAGAAGGTGTTAGGCACTCCCGAATTCCGTGGTTCTAGCACGGTCGCTTAACTATTATTATTTGGCCTAAATTGTCTGATTATTTACATATTTTTTTTGGCCTATTGTGCTTTTAGCCTTTTTCACTTTTTAACCGTTTTTTATGGATTTATCTTCGAACAAGTCACAACGGAGTGCACTTGTTCGTCTTTTGGACACATTATAACTACGCCACATGAAATGCACCCGTAATTACAACATGTGATTTTTATTATAATTTGAAGTTGAAGAAGGGGACATGAGTTGTCGCTCCCGAGTGTAGATTAAGTAGTCAAGACTATGATCGTGACAGCTTTATAATGCCTATTTGAGGCGCTGTATGATTATTCTTTAGATTTTTCTATTCTTGAAATAATATTTTGATTTTTTAAAATTAATTAGGACGTTTATGGATTTATCTTAGACAAGTTACGATGGCATACACTTGTTTGTCTTTGGACACATTGCAAACACGTTACATGAAATGCACTCGTGATTGCTATGTGCAATTTTATTTATTATTTGGAGTATAGGGTCGGGGGAATGAGTTGCCACTCCCGAGCGTGTATTATGGTAATTTTTGAATAGTATTTGATTCTTGACCGAATTTTCCCAAAACTAAAAGTATCATTCTTCTTAGAGGACTGCCTAAAATGATATTAATTAGCCTAAAGGATAGCATATTTTGGGCTATGGCCACATTTAGCCCGGAATTATTTCAAATCTTTTTGGCCAATCCTACTTCGGCTATTGAACAAAAAGGGATTTGTGTAATTTGAACTAAACACTACTGGATACAGGTATAAACAGAAACATTGTAGTCTGAATGATAATTGGGAGAAAATTTGCACATTTAAGGTTGCTTTCCAGTTATGAGAGAGACATTGTTTTGAAAATCTTACTCATATGGATCAAGGATTCACTAGATTAAGCACAAGTAAATCGCAAGGTATTTAAGGGCACAAGTTATTAAAAGAATGAAATTTAAAGTTTTAGACAGATTAGTCTTAAAACCAAGATCATGCAAATTCTAAATGCTTTCGAATTTATAATCTAGAATTGCTTTGTGGTTTCTTTTAATGGAAGGATTTAGCGTGAACATGCTTTATCAGTTCAGACTTGGTCGTTTAAGACATAGATTACTATAATCGAAATTCAATCGTAGAAATATGCATACATTGATTTCAGAGAATTTATAAGATGCGGGATGAATTGAGAGCAATTAAATAATTCTGATTTATATTGAAGGTCACCAAAATCAGAAATAGTTGTTTCCAAATCAATAAGTGCTTTGTAAAATCCTATGCATGCTAATTTTGAACATACACTCCATTTAACTACTGTCATCATGCTACTTTTAGAAACAGGGATTGGATTATAAATTTACTAACAACCTACTTTTCAGGGAAAAGAACAAACACAAATAGTAAGAAGAATTTAAATATATACAGTCCAGTCTTTAATTACAATGATTTTGAGAATGAATATAATTAATTACACTTCGACTGCTACTATCAACATGCATTTTTGGAAGGCAGAAAAATTTAAAATGATCAATCTAACTAAATTATCTGTCTTGAATGCTTTCAAAGCCATGTGTTCAGGATTTCATTTGTGACCTGTAGAACACCTCAATTAGATGAGTGTGTTATGCACCCATTGGACTAAGCAAGACTATGATAGGAAGTCGAGTTTAAGTCGGATGATGCTTATACTAAGCTAAAAAAAATAGAACTACTCGTGTATTCTTTAATGCGGATAGTAAGTCCAAAAATCTATTATTTGGGAGCAGTAATCAATATATCTTTAAACATTTACAGGACGAATCATATCATGAAGGAGGTTGGACTCATCCTTTACGATGTTTTACACTATTTACCAGAAACAGGTTCTGGCCTCTTATGGTTGAATCTGACCATAAAAGAGGGGTCAGATTCATCTCTATAGAGGTCTTATTCAACTCATAATTGTGCCATAGCTTTAATTTTAGGCATTTTTTGAGTATGAATCTGACCACTTGAAGGGTTCAGATTCAATGTTCTACAACCTTTGTCGATTGTTCACTTCGTACCTTTAAGGGTGGTAGCCTACTGTTTAAGCACTTAACATGGGGTGAATTTGACTATCAACAAATCAAATTCATCTACCCTAGTGCTGATGCTAACATAATTCCAAACTATACAGGGACTTTGATAATTTAGGCTTTTTTAGAGAATGAATCTGGACATTTAAAGAGTCCAGATTCCTTATTCCAAAGCCCTTTTCGATCACCTATTTTATACCCTTAAGAGGGTGACTTTCAGCAACTAAACTATTGTTTAAGCACCTGATATGGGGTGAATTTGACCATTATAGACGGTCAAATTCATCTACCCTAGTGGTGTTTCATAACAGTATCTAGATATCTAAAACCTGGAATAAACCAGTATTTCAGCATCTTTGTAGGATGAACTTAACCATTAGAGGTTAAGTCCATTACCCTTTGATGCTATTTTCCAACATAATCATTGATTGCACAGACATATAACATGCATTTTTAAGATGAAATAGACTTATGTAAAATTCAGAGATTAGAACCTAAACAAACATAATGTGTTACTCTATATACATGCATATAAGTTTATACAGAAATAGGTCTAAGCAAATAAAAATGCAGATTCATGGGGGAAAGACAACAGATTTCAGATCTTCATATTTTATATATAAAGAAAAACTCAGTTTTACATACCTTTACGAGTAAGATAACAACAGAAAGTCCTGACCAAATAAAGTTCAGGCAGATGGAAATCAGCAAAAAGGAAGAGAAACCCAGCAGCAACAAACAACACCCACGAGCAGCAAGAAAATCACAGCAAAGAAATCCAGGAAAAGATGATTTTTTGAATACCAAATGATTGAACCAAGGCAGCAAACAAAACCAAGTCCTTTAGGAAAGAAAACCACAGCTATAAGACAACCTAAGTTCAGATTGTTTCCCCTCCTACTGCAAAACTTTTTGTTTCTGTTTTTTCAAGTCTTTTAGTAGTCAAAGTTTGTATTTTCCAGTCCAAAAGGTTCAAAGAAGAGTCTCCAAAAATTCTCCTTTAGTGGTAAAGTGTGTGTGTATATATAGGGACAAATGGGAAGGGATATGCTTTTCATATTCCCTATCCTAAATGGGCTGAAAAGGGTACAGGTATAGCTATCAACCCTATCCTTTTGGGACAGCTGTATTTTCCAGAACATTCCAATCCCTTGAAATTCCCTTTCTATCCCTAAAGTATCTGATTTCCTGATATTTACCTAATCTAGAAGGTTCTAACTAATTGTTCTTAACTAAGCTTGAGTCAATTAAATGAAGATTAGTTGATTAAATTCCTAAAGTTGCNTAAAAGAATCTGTTTTAGTCCATTAACCTCGAACCAATTGTCTTAAACAGATTTTATTTTCAGTTAAATACTTAAGAAGCTACCTGAATTAAGTTCTAGATTGAAGAAGTTGGAATTATTTAAATGTGAGTCTAAGTGAAACAATTATTCTTAAACATAGTCAATTGATCTTAACTAGTTATGTAGGACTTAGCTCAACTAAAAATATTAAGTCTACTAGTTGAGTGTGACTTATTGCCTAATTGCTTAATCAATTTAAGCTCAAATTGACTCCCATTTTGAATTTCAATCAGTAGTCCATTGAACTAATTGGTTTAAACAATTTCATTAGTTGTAATTAGGTTTATGTATTAACTCTTAATCACTTGAGTGATTAGTCCTACAAAACTTTTGAACTATTTTGATCCTTCTAGGATCTTAGTTCGATTAAAGAAAGTTAGTTAGGTTAATAATTAGGTAATAAGTAACTTTATTCTGATTTAATTAATTAGTAGCTAAACCTTGTTGCCTTATTAAGGATTGATTAATTTCAGATTGATCAATTACTTTAAACTTTTTTAGACTTAGGTCAATTCACTGTTATTTAGTTCAAATGTATAGTTAATTAGTTGTGTATAATCATCTACTTAGACCATTATTTGATCTATTGAAACTAAAGTCAAAACCACAAGTAAGTAAACAAACAGAAAGTCTAATTAATATAGGCTTGCCTATCCAACCAAACTAACAATTCAACTAAAACGAACATCATGTTAATTAAACAGAAAGGCTCATGAACTCCTAAAATCAGATTAGTACTCAATCTTTAAAGCGAGAAACTTAATAGTCGAGGAAAAATGGGGAAAGAAACAATGATTTCAAGATAATCGGCTAAACATAGCATAAAATGCATTTTACAGATCTAAACTAAGTCAAGAACAAACAAATGCCATAAACATGTGTCAAACAATGAGGCATGTGGTTTCATTTTCTTTCTAAAAGTGAAGCAATATCAGAAAAAAAAAAGATAAAGGGGGGAAGGGATACCAGTGGGGTGCTAACAAACTCCGCCAGGGTTTGGAAATGATCCAAACCCACATGAATCAACAGCTCTCATCAAGAGTTGTTGACTCATGTGGCTTTGAACCATTAATTGTTCTGGATCGGCCTGGTAATAGGAAACTAGGTTTTCTGCCTTTCTTAGATGTGAAATCGAAGGGATTCGAGTGGGTTTTTAGGGAGGCGGATGGTGGGATGGGGTTAAAAGGGAGGAGAGGATCATAGGCTGAAAGTTTGGGGGTGATTGGAGAAGTTCCGGTGGCCGGACGGCGGTGGGATTCTGGGGCGGCTAGAGTTTAGGTTTAGAGAGATGAGAGAGAGACGGACATGGGGGGTGTGAGGCTTTGGTGAATTGAGGGGGTGGGGTGTGGTTTGGACATATATATAGTTTAGGGATCAGATATTTCTCAGCCGTTGGATCTGGAAAGATCAACGGCTGAGATTGACACCTATTAAACGGTGTCGTTTGGACTAAGTGGGGGTCAGGCCGGGTTGAGGGATTTATTGGGCTGGGTAGGTTGAGTGTATAGGGATTGGGCCTGGGTATTTCTTGGCCCAGGTCCGATTTTTGACTTCTTTGACTAATTAAACTAATTAATCTAATTAAGTTATAATCTAATTTAATCCAAAAAATATAGTAACTAATTTAGACCTTACTTTTCATCTATTTACAGATTAATCAAGAATAAACGACCAATTTTATATACCTAATTAAGCTATAATTTAATGAATAAAAATGATTAGTTCTAGTAATTAGTTATTAAAACTACATTACATTA
>MDKI01033889.1:0-16783 GCA_005239505.1 Nicotiana paniculata | reverse complement strand
CCGAGAGTTTAGCCCCGTTTCTGCTTCATTTTATGTGGTTCAGCTTCATTTATGTGTGTTGGGCTGGTTGGTTCGGGTTCAATGTAGTCATGATGAGAATTGAGGCATGTGGTCTCTCAAGGTAGCCTAATAGTTGAGAAAGTCAATTGAGAGTTGACTTATTGGTGAACGACCTCGGAATGCGGATTTTATGGCTCGGATAGCTTCATTAGGTGATTTGCAACTTAGGAGTGTGTTTGGAATGAAGTTTGGATGTCCGGTAGAATTAGGCTTGAATTGGCGAAAGTTAGTTTTTGGCGATTTTCAGTCGCCAATGGAAAATAGGCTATCTGGGTTAGAATGGAATTTCGGAAGTTGGAACAGGTCTGTAATGTCATTTTGAGTATATGTGCAAAATTTCAGGTCAATCGGAGGTGTTTTGGTTGGTTTCGGTGTAGTTGGCAAAATTTGGAAGTTCCACAGTTCATAGGCTTGAATTTGATGGGATTTTTGTGTTTTTGCGTTGTTTTTCGTGTTTCAAGGGCTCGACTAAGTTTGAATGATGTTATGGGATATGATGGTATGTTTGGTTGAGGGCCTCGGGTGTGTTTCGGGTGGTTAACATACCAACTCTTGGCTTGAAAACTGGGCAGCTTTTTGCTGGTGTGAGGTTCTGGTTTCCTTCTACGCGATCGCGAGAGGATGTTTGCGATCGTATAGAGTAAAGAGTGGGGCAGGCATTTTGTTCTATGCAATCGCGTGCTTAGGATTGCGATCGCATAGGTTGGTCAGGTAAGGCATGCGATCCCGTAGGTATTTATGCGATCGCGTAGAGGATTCTGAGGGCGCGTGAGTAGGTTGAGTCGTTGTTCTTCGCGATTTTTGCGATTTTTGCGATTGGACTAGGTCCTCTCCGCGGCAACTAATGAGTTGCATATTTACTCAAAACCTTATGTTAAATTATGTTCTAAAGATTTGTGAAGTATTTGGGATATAAGTCGTGTTTGGTGCCTCGCGCCGATCTGTTTAGACCCCTTGGGGGCTTTTTACTGCTGTTTTACCTTACTATTTGTTGATGATTTCACTCAGCCACATTGTGCCTACTGTTTTTCGAAACTCAGCCTGATTTACACTACTTTGAGATTTAAATTGATGCTTTGGGTCGAGTACCCTATTTTACTGATTCACCCGAAGGGCCTTTTGAGTGGTTGTGCTGAGTGAGACCGAGGTCCTGATTTTGAGGTGTTGAGTGATGGTGAGGTGCTGAGTGATATTAGCGCTTGGGCTGAAGGAGCCCCTCCGGAGTCTGTACATATCCCCAGTGAGCGCACTGAGTGCCGAGTGACGACCGATTGGGAGGCATGAGTGACTGTGAGGTGTTGAGTGATTGTGAGGTGCTGAGTGACTGTGAGGCATGCCCGAGGGGCTGATTATGATACATGTTTTTGCCCGAGGAGCTACTTATGATTTTACTACGTTCATTTTCATACTAAATCTTTCAGTTTGAAGTTGTTAAAAATATGCATTATTTAAAGGACTTTTTAAAAGTTGGTTTTAAGGCATGATGATTTCATATATCTATGTTTATACTATTGTAAAGTACGGTTGTGTATATTGTGATTTGATGGCATTGATTTTTATGTGTTTCTTGCTGCTCAGACCTGATTTTTTTCATTACTACTGAGTTGGTGTATTCACATTACTCCCTGCACCTTGTGTGCAGATCAGGTGTTAGGGCAGGGTGAGCCGTCTATCTGTTCCAGAGATTTTCGGAGGTTTTCGAGGTAGTTGCAAGCGTCCGCAGTCCTGCTCCCTCTCCTGCGTACTATTATAGAATTCATTTTCGTTGAGATGTATATTTTATGCAGATGCTCATGACCAGTGATTCCGATATCTCCGGGGTTGTATTTAATGTTCAGTATAGATTTAACTATTTTATAAATGTTTAAAGAAAACTTTATGGGTAATCAGTATAGTAAGGACGTAAATGGAAGCTTATTATGATTCAAGTTTTGGTTTTGGCTGGGCTAGTTCCATGATAGGCGCCATCACGACTTGCCTGGATTTGGGGTCGTGACAGTTTGGTATCAGAGCGCTAGGTTACATAGGACTCACCGGTCATGAACAGGTTTAGTAGAGTCTTGTGGATCGGTACGAAGACGTCTGTACTTATCTTTGAGAGGCTACGGAACCCTTAGGAAAATCTCACATTTTTAAATATTCTTGTCGTGCGAATCCATTGTATTCAACCAAGAGCGTAACTCTTGAATTCCTTCCATGTATTCGAGCGTGCACGAGAGCGCCTATTATCAACTATGCATCAACGGCTTGTGGCTTCCATGGACGAGATGTGATTTTGGCATGTTGGTAATGGTCCAATCTGGAGGACTTGAGGTCAGATTCATTATACGGCTTGATTTCTAAGATTTTCGTTGTGTGGGCACATGGAATTGGGGACTTGTATGTCCGTTTGTGTTCTTATTTATGAGAATTAGTGACTAAGATGCCTATGTGGTGGGTGTTATTTGACGGTTAGATGTGTTCAGACTGTGATTTGTGACAAAAAGGGTGGATGGAAATGTGGCAAGGTTTATTGAGTGTTCGATTTCTATCTCGATTGGTATATGGCCTTGAGTTGTGAGTATTTTGGGAGACCTCTGGTGTTGTGTAGTTGTGGAGTGAAGCGGATTTCTCTGTTGGGTTATAAGTTCCTGGTGATGTCTTTTGAGTTGATCGTTTGCCCCAGTAACATTCATTTATTTGATTGACGGTGTATTCCATCCGTATTAGCACTCCTTGTTATTGTATTCATTGATGGAGCCCTGGCATATTCACGTAGCCAAGAGTATCATACTCGGTATCTGAGGATGGCATTATAAGGATTCAGGGAGGAAAGACTCTATGCCAATTCTCCGAGTGTGAATTTTGGCTCGATTCAGTAGCATTCTTGGGACACGCGGTGTCCAGTGAGGGTATCCATGTGGTCAGAAATGTGTGGGTAGAGCTTCCAGAAGCTCGAGATTTCTATGACCACCGCTCTAGTGTTAGTTCTGCCATCAGCTTTAGGTTTTTACCGTGTATCGTGGTGCCTCGAGGGTAGGCGTTGGTTGTGTTCAGATGCAGGAAGGTGTAGTGATTGCGTGATATTTCTAGTCTTCATAGATGTATGGAGAGATAGCAGTTGAGGCTAAGAGGGCAGGGGTATCTCCTGCCGGTTGTCCTAGGGTGTGTGGTCCCTATGTAGTTCTGTAATAAGTTCTCTTCTACCAACAAAATGATATATGTTGTAATTTGAGTTTAGATCGCTTGTGGGAGTTGGCATGACCATCACAATGGTGGATGCGAGATTGGCAATTGATTTGAGTGTTAGATGGTTTGGGTCATATAAGCTTATGGAGGATTTAGTTGAATCCCACCACCGCATGGTAGCAGTGATAATGTGTGGGCGTAGTCTTGTTTGTCTTGATCCTTGGCTTTGAGCCAAGTGGGGGAATTCGTTATTGATAAGTTGATTACATGATTATGTGTGGTATTGGTTTCAGTTCGAGGTATAGTGGTAAATCAGTTATGACCTGCAGGTATGGGGTCTCGGAATGTCACGAGTAATGGAAATTTCTTCCATATAGGTTGTAATGTACTCTGTGGGGTAATTGGGTTCTATTGAATGATTTAGTGGAAATTGTAAACGGTGTAGTCTGTGCAGTGTATGAATTTGCTTGTGGCTTCAACTGAGTGGATTACTTTCCTAGTATGTTAGTGTGTAAACGGTTCAGGCCGATTCTGTCTCATTGGTCAGTGTGATTGAGATTAACGTTAGAGGATGTCAAGACTTGTGGTATTCTACATCATCACGGATTTGACATATCGGTATCAGAAAGGTGAAGGTAATGGCTTTAGATTCGCATGAAGTCCCTTCAGGGTATGTTTTTCTAATGTGGTGCATTTGGGGATAATTGAGGGATTATTCAGTCGCTTATGAGCCTTAGACGGTATGGTTTTGTGCTTGGGTTGCGTGTGGTGAGTATGGGTCACAAATTTGTGGTATTACGACAGGAAGAAGTATTGATTTAAAGGTAAGTCAGGAGAAACTTGGGTAAATAGGGCAACTTGGTAGTAGGTCGGATCGGCATGGTAAGGGATACGATTAGTTCTTTGGGTGTTCATAAGGTGATGAGTTTTTTTTTCCGGGTGTTTCTTAGCAATGCTCTTGGATTTTTGGTGGCCTGCATAGTTGGTTGAGTAGAAGAATTCATTCCCGATGGGTTGGTGTTGCGCAAATGGGATTCCGGATAGTCCCTGATTGTTTCTACCGCGGTTAAGGGTGCATATTTCTTATGGAGTGTAGTGAGTTTGTTTCTAAATAGGATCAAATGGAAATTCTTGGCTAGTTAGGTACGTAGTTGCTTGTGGCTCAGAAGAGACCATGGAGTTCCCGTATTTTTCCTAGGTTGGCATGGCGTGTGCGGTATGTTGGGTAGAGTTGAGATTTGTATATGTGAGGTCACGGTTCGGTTCTGGAAGGAAGGTCATAAATTCTTAGGCAGCATGGGAAATTTCAGATGACTAGGTAGATGATATCACTAATTGGTGCGACTTGATGAGGGTATATAATTCAGGAAGAGCAATGTGTTTGAGTTAAGTGTACTTCATTGGTGTCGCGGCGCCCAATTGTTGGATCGACAGTTGATATTCAAGGTTGCTCGGTAAACGGAAGAATTATAGGGGTATCCCCTGTGGAATGAGTGAGTATTTGGGATGTGTTACATATTCGAGCCGTGGAGTTGTGATCAGATATGGTAATCCGTACGTTTCATGGACTTCGAGACTGAGAGTTCTCATAAACAGGATATTTGTGGAAGTGAACTGTGAAGATGCGAGTTGAGCTAGTCGGATGTTAGTATGTACTAAGATTCTATCATTATGAACTTTTCGGTAAGTTGTCTATCTTTTGTGGGTGATCAGAGTTAATTTAGGGTCACTCGTAGGCTAATATGGGCGCGTGTTCTGCACCGGGTCAAAATTGTTGGCTCCGAATTTCTTTTATTGAGAAATGTACCATTCGATTGTGATTGATTTGTTCATGTTCTGGAGTGATCTATGAGTTACCCTTCGGTGTTGCGATGAGTGGTGATTATTGGTTATATGCACATATCGTGCGATTCTAGTTGGGCGTTATAGCTAGATTTGAGCAAGGTAAGTAATTGGGTGTTGCGGGATTGAGACGTGTTGGTTATATACCTTCTTATTCGGGTGGCATGGTATCGTCCGATTTTCCCCGTGGTTATGGAAATTCACTTTGAGTACCTGATATCGAATTTCGAATGGTTATTGATTTTGGGCAATGTGTCTTGAAGTATTTCAAGTGGACCGGCGTTGGATGAGATCGCACAATGTAGCGGAGTTATGTAGGGGTATGACCTTTGGTATTGGATGTATATGTTTTGATTATTCGCAGTGTGTGCCAGGCTGTTAGTATGATTTCGTGATGGTAATTGTTAATGGCAGGATAGTCTTCTCGTGGGGATCTTTTATATAATTTGATTCCATTGGTAAGTTGCTGATAAGTGCACGAGTTACACCGATTTTGGTTTCGAATTGTATCGATGTGTCATGTCTTCAGGGTGGTTGTGATGGATGAGAAGAGGTCATTGGACCTAGAATGAATATTTTCGGAATTTTCTACAGCATAGTTGGAAGGATAAATATCGGGTGTCAGCTTCGAAATCTGCTATAATTCCTGTTTGGGAAGGGGGAGTTTCATGTCTGGTTGATCGGACGAATGGTTGTTAGTTCTACGTGCTTCTTTCATCTTTGGCAGTATATGGAAGTGTTAGAGCGAGGCATTTTCTTGATAAGAGGTTATGTACCGGTATTGGGTTGTTCTGAGCAGTTATTGTGGTTAAGAGTATTACTATGAGTGTTTGAGTCACGTGGTGTATTAGGTGATTTCATCTTGGGTGCGTATATGGCTTGATTCATCATGTTCACACTTGTTCAGTCTATAGTTATGGAAATTTGATCTTGAATATTACTTCAAAAGTGGGAATTTGGTTCTAAGGTTTATGGGCCAAGATTTGGATTTCGAAATTTCAACGGTATTGTGCTACTGGACCTATATGGGATACGGTGACGTGGGATCACCCCCGGTTATGTGCATGGTAATCTACGTAACCATTTCATAGTGTTGGAGAACAACTCTTGGCACGTTCGAGGACGAACATATGTTTAAGTGGGGGAGAATGTAATGACCCGGCCGGTCGTTTTGAGAATTTAGCCCCGTTTCTCCCGTTTCTGCTTAATTTTATGTGGTTCATCTTCATTTATGTGTGTTGGGCTGGTTGGTTCGGGTTCAGAGTGGTCATGATGAGAATTGAGGGATTTGGTCTCTCAAGGTAGCCTAATAGTTGAGAAAGTCAATTGAGAGTTGACTTATCGGTGAACGACCTTGGAATGCGGATTTTATTGCTCGGATAGCTTCGTTAGGTGATTTGAGACTTAGAGTGTGTTCGGAATGAAGTTTGGATGTCCGGTGTAGAATTAGGCTAAAATTGGTGAAAGTTAGTTTTTGGCAATTTCTGGTCGGCATTGGAAAATAGGCTATTGGGGTCGGAATGGAATTCCGGAAGTTGGAACAGGTCCGTAATGTCATTTTGAGTATGTCTGCAAAATTTCAGGTCAATCGGAGGTGTTTTGGTTGGTTTCGGCGTAGTTGGCGAAATTTGGAAGTTCCAAAGTTCATAGGATTGAATTTGATGTGATTTTGGTGTTTTTGCGTTGTTTTTGGTGTTTCGAAGGCTCGACTAAGTTTGAATGATGTTATGGGTGTTGAGGTCCTGAGGGTCTCGGGTGTGTTTCGGGTGGTTAACGGACCAACTCTTGGCTTGAAAACTTGGCAGATTTTTGCTGGTGTGAGGTTCTGATTTCCTTCTACGCGATCGCGTAGAGTAAAGAGTGGGGCAGGAATTTTGTTCTATGTGATCGCGTGGTTAGGATTGGGATTGCTTAGGTTGGTCAGGTAAGGCAGTGCGATCGCGTGGGTATTTATGCAATCGCGTAGAGGATTCTGAGGGCGCGTGAGTGGGTTGAGTCGTTGTTCTTCGTGATTGCGTAGAGTGGTTTACGATCGCGTGGGTTTATGTCCTGCTGAATCGTGATCGCGTGTGGATGTCTACGATCGCGTAGTGTAATTTGATGGGGAAGCAGATTTTTTCTTCGCGATCGCGTGGGAGGTTCCGCGATCGCAGTGAAGAAGAAGCCTAGGTAGTCAGTTTTAAGTTCTATTTCGGCGGTTCTTGGCCATAACTTGTTTTCCATTAGAGAGCTCGGGGGAAGGACATTTTGGACGAGCTTTTCAGTGAGGTTCTTGTGGTAAGTGTTCTTCAACCATCTTTGGTTCAATTTCATGAATTTGTCTTGAGTTTCACCATGCAATTTGAGGAATTAAAGTAGAAAAGTTGGAAAGTAGGAGGAAAATTTGGAAAATTCTTTGGTGTTTTGAGTGGGCAATTGAGGTCGGATTTTGGTAAATTTGATATGTACGGTCTCGTAAGGGAATGAGGATTCTAGTGATGCAAATTTAATCGAATTCCGAGATGTGGGCCCGGGGCTTGGGTTTGGACGAATTTCGAGATTCTTGTATAATTTGATAGTTTTCGATTGGGTTGTGTTCCTTTAGTAAATATTGATGATGTTGAACTGGTTTTGGCTAGATTCGGAGCAATCGGGAGCCAATTTGAGGGTCAAGGGCATAGCGGACTAGTATTGTAGCCCGGTAGAGGTAAGTAATGGTTATAAATCTTGTCCGGAGGGTATGAAAACCCCGACTACATATTTCTCACTTATTTTAGAAAGGCGCACATGGCGGATGACGAGTATGTGGCGTGTACTGATTTTTGAGATTGGACTAGGTCCTCTCCGCGGCAACTAATGAGTTGCATATTTACTCAAAACCTTATGTTAAATTATGTTCCAAAGATTTGTGAAATATTTGGTCTATAAGCCGTGTTTGGGACCTCGCGTCGATCTGTTTAGACCCCTTGGGGGCTTTTTAGTGCTGTTTTACCTCACTATTTGTTGATGATTTCACTCATCCACATTGTGCCTACTGTTTTTCGAAACTCAGCCTGATTTACACTACTTTGAGATTTAAATTGATGCTTTGGGTCGAGTACCCTATTTTACTGATTCACCCGAAGGGCCTTTTGAGTGGTTGTGCTGAGTGAGGCCGAGGTCCTGATTTTGAGGTGTTGAGTGATGGTGAGGTGCTGAGTGATATTAGCGCTTGGGCTGAAGGAGCCCCTCCGGAGTCTGTACATATCCCCAGTGAGCGCACTGAGTGCCGAGTGACGACCGATTGGGAGGCATGAGTGACTGTGAGGTGCTGAGTAATTATGAGGTGCTGAAAGACTGTGAGGAATGCCCGAGGGGCTGATTATGTTACATGTTTTTGCCCAAGGGGCTACTTATGATTTTACTACTTTTATTTTCATACTAAATCTTTCGGTTTGAAGTTGTTAAAAATATGCATTCTTTAAAGGACTTTTCTGAAGTTGGTTTTAAGGCATGATGATTTCGTATATCTTTGTTTATACTATTATAAAGTACGGCTGTGTATATTGTGATTTAATGGAATTGATTTTTATGTGTTTCTTGCTGCTCATACCTGATTTATTTTCATTACTACTGAGTTGGTGTACTCACATTACTCCCTGCACCTTGTGTGGAGATTCAGGTGTTAGGGCACGGTGAGCTTTCTATCTGTTCAGAGATTTTCGGAGGTTTGCGAGGTAGTTGCATGCGTCCGCAGTCCTGATCCCTCTCCTGCTTACTATTATAGAAATTATTTTCGTTGACATGTATATTTTATGTAGATGCTCATGACCAGTGACTCCGGGTTATCGGGGGTTGTATTTAATGTTCAGTATAGATTTAACTGTTTTATAAATGTTTAAAGAAAACTTTTATGGGTAATCGGTATAGTAAGGACGTAAATGGAAGCTTATTGTGATTCGGGTTTGGGTTTTGGCTGGCCTAGTTCCATGATAGGCGCCATCACGACTGGTCTGCATTTGGGGTCGTGATAATTTTGTATCAGAGTGCTAGGTTACATAGGACTCACCGGTCATGAGCAGGTTTAGTAGAGTCTTGCGGATCGGTACGGAGACGTCTGTACTTATATTCGAGAGGCTGCAGAACCCTTAGGAAAATCTCACATTTTTAAAAATTCTTGTTGTGCGAATCCATTGTATTCAGCCAAAATCGTAACTCTTGAAATCCTTCCATGTATTCGAGCGCGCACGAGAGCGCCTAGTATCAGTTGTGCATCGACATCTTGTGGCTTCCATGGATGAGATGTGATTTCGGCATGTTGGTAATGGGCCAGTCTGGAGGACTTGAGGCCGGATTCATTGTGTGGCTTGATTGCTGAGATTTTCGTTGTGTGGGCACATGTAATTGGGGACTTGTATATCCATTTGTGTTTTTATTGATGAGAATTGGTGACTAAGATGCCTATGTGGTGGGTGTGATTTGATGGTTAGATGTGTTCAGACTGTGATCTGTGGCAAAAAGGGGTGGCTGAAAATGTGGCAAGGTTTATTGAGTGTTCGATTTCTGTCTCGATTGGTATATGGCCTTGTGTTGTGAGTATGTTGGGAGACCTCTCGTGTTGTGTAGTTGTGGAGTGAAGCGGATTTCCCTGTTGGGTTATGAGTTCCTGGTGATGTCTTTTGAGTTGATTGTTTGCCCCAGTAACATTCATGTATTTGATTGATGGTGTATTCCAGCCGTATTGGCACTCCTTGTTATTATATTCATTGATGGCGCCCTGGCATATTCGCGTAACCAGGAGTAGCATACTCAGTATCTGAGGATGGCATTATAAGGATTCAGGGAGGAAAGGCTCTATGTCAATTCACTGAGTGTGAATTTTTGCTCGGTTCAGTAGCATTCTTGAGACACGCGGTGTCCAGTGAGAGTATCCATATGGTCATACATGTGAGGGTAGAGCTTCCAGAAGCTTGAGATTTTTTTTACCACCGCTCCAGTGTTAGTTATGCCATCAGCTTCAAGTTTTTACCACGTATCGTGGTGCCTCGAGTGTAGGCGTTGGTTGTGTTCAGATGCAGGAAGGTGTAGTGATTGTGTGATAGTTATGGTCTTCATAGGTGTATGGAGAAGTAGAAGTTGAGGCTAAGAGGGCAGAGGTATCTCCTACGGGATGTCCTAGGGTGTGTGGTCCCTATGTAGTTTATAATAAGTTCTCTTCTACCAGTAAAATGATATATGTTCTAATTTGAGTTTAGATCGCTTGTGGGATTTGGCATGACCATCACAATGGTGGATGCGAGATGTGCAATTGATTTGAGTGTTAGATGGTTTGGGTCATATAAGCTTATGGAGGATTTAGTTGAATCCCACCACTGCATGGTGGCAATGATAATGTGTGGGCATAGTCTTGTTTCTCTTGATCCTTGTCTTTGAGCCAATTAGGGGAGTTCGTTATTGATAAGTTGATTACATGATTATTTGTGGTATTGGTTTCAGTTCGAGGTATAGTGGTAAATCAGTTATGACCTGCAGGTATGGGGTCTGGGAATGTCACGAGTAATGGAAATTTCTTCGATATAGGTTGTAATGTACTCTGTCGGGTAATTGGGTTCTATTGAATGATTTAGTGGAAATTTTAAAAGGTGTAGTGTGTGCAGTGTATGAATTTGCTTGTGGCTTCAAGTGAGTGGATTAATTTCCTTGTATGTTAGTGTGCAAACGGGTCAGGTTGATTCTGTCTCATTGGTCAGTGTGATTGAGATTTACGTTAGAGAATGTCAAGACTTGTGGTATTCTACATCATCACGGATTCGACATATCGGTATCAGGAAGGTGAAGGTAATGGCTTTAGATTCACAGGAAGTCTCTTCAGGGTAATTTTTTCTAATGTGGTGCATTTGGGGATAATTGAGGGAGTATTCAGTCGCTTATGAACCTTAGACGGTATGGTTTTGTGCTTGGGTTGCGTGTGGTGAGTCTGGGTTACAAATTTGTGGTATTACGACAGGAAGAAGTATCGATTTGAAGGTAAGTCAGGAGAAACTTGGGTAAATAGGGCAACTTGGTAGTAGGTCGGATCGGCATGGTAAGAGATACGATTAATTCTTTGGGTGTTCATCAGGTGACGAGGTTTTGTTTCGGGTGTTTCTTAGCAATGCTCTTGGATTTTTGGCGGCCTGCGCAGTTGCTTGAGTAGAAGAATTCAGTCCCGATGGGTTGGTGTTGCGCAAATGGGATTCCAGATAGTCCTTGATGGTTTCTACCGCGGTTAAGGGTGCATATTTCTTATGGAGTGTAGTGAGTTTGTTTCTAAATGGGATCAAATGGAAATTCTTGGCTAGTTGGGTACGTAGTTGCTTGTGGCTCGGAAGGGACCATGGAGTTCCCGTATTTTTCCTAGGTTGGCATGGCGTGTGCTGTATGTTGGGTAGAGTTGAGATTTGCATATGTGAGGTCACGGTTCGGTTCTGGAAGGAAGGTCATAAATTCTTAGGGAGCATGGGCAATTTCAGATGACTAGGTAGATGATATCACTAATTGGTGCGACTTGATGAGGGTATATAATTCAGGAAGAGCAATGTGTTTGAGTTAAGGGTACTTCATTGGTATCGAGGCGCCCTATTTTTGGATCGACTGTTGATATTCAAGGTCGCTTGGTAAACGGAAAAATTATAGGGGTATCCCCCGTGGAATGAGTGAGTATTTGGGATGTGTTATGTATTCGAGCCGTGGAGTGTTGATCAGCTATGGTAATCCGTATGTTTCATGGACTTCGAGACTGAGAGTTCTCATAAACAGGATATTTGTGGAAGTGAACTGTGAAGATGCGAGCTGAGCTAGTCAGAAGTTAGTATGTACCATGATTCTGTCATTATGAACTTTTCGGTAAGTTGTCTATCTTTTGTGGATGATCAGAGTTAATTTAGTGTCACTAGTAGGCTAATATGGGTGCGTGTTCTGCACCGGGTAAAAATTGTTGGCTCCGAATTTATATTATTGTGAAATGTACCATTCGGTTGTAATTGATTTGTACATGTTCTGGAGTGATCTATGAGTTACCCTTCGGTGTTGCGATGAGTGGTGATTATTGGTTATATGCATATATCGTGCGGTTCTAGTTAGGTGTTATAGCTAGATTTGAGTAAGGTAAGTAATTGGGTGTTGCGGCATTGAGACGTGTTGGTTATATACCTTCTTATTCGGGTGGCATGGTATCGTCCGATTTTCCTGTGGTTATGGCAATTCACTTTGAGTACCTAATGGGGAATTTCGAACAGTTATTGATTTTGGGCAAGGTGTCTTGAAGTATTTCAAGTGGACCGGCGCTGGATGAGATCGCTTAGTGTAGCGGAGTTATGTAGGGGTATGACCTTTGGTATTGGATGTATATGTTTCGATTATTCGCAGTGTGTGCTAGGCTGTTAGTATGATATGGTGATGGTAATTGTTAAGGGCAGGATAGTCCTCTCTTGGGGATCTTTTATATAATTTGATTCCATTGGGACTTTGCTGATAAGTGCACAAGTTGCACCAGTTTTGGCTTCGAATTGTATCGATGCGGGGTGGTTTTGATTGATGAAAAGGGTTTATAGGACCTAGAAGGAATATTCTCGAAATTTTCTACAACATAGTTGGAAGGATAAATATCGGGTGTCGGCTTCGAAATCTGCTATAATTCCTGTTTGGGAAGGGGGAGTTTCATGTCTGGTTGATCGGACGAATGGTTGTTAGTTCTACGTGCTTCTTTCATCTTTGGCAGTATATGGAAGTGTTAGAGCGAGGCATTTTTTTGATAAGAGGTTATGTACCGGTATTGGGTTGTTCTGAGCAGTTATTGTGGTTAAGAGTTATTACTATGAGTGTTTGAGTCACGCGGTGTATTAGGTGATTTCATCTTGGGTGCGTATATGGCTTGATTCAGCATGTTTAGACTTGTTCAGTCTATAGTTATGGAAATTTTGATCTTGTATATTATTTTAGAAGTGGGAATTTGGTTCTAAGGTTTATGAGCCAAGATTTGGATTTCAAAATTTCAACGGTATTGTGCTATTGGATCTATATGGGATAGGGTCACGTGGGATCAACCCCGGGTATGTGCATGATAAGATACGTAACAGTTTGATAGTGTTGGAGAACAACTCTTGGCACGTTCGAGGACGAACGTATGTTCAAGTGGGGGAGGATGTAACGACCCGGCCGGTCGTTCTGAGAGTTTAGCCCTGTTTCCCCCGAATCTGCTTCATTTTATGTGGTTAAACTTCATTTATGTGTGTTGGGCTGGTTGTTGGGGTTCAGAGTGGTCATGATGAGAATTGAGGCATTTGGTCTCTCAAGGTAGCCTAATAGTTGAGAAAGTCAACTGAGAGTTGACTTATTGGTGAACGACCTCGGAATGCGGATTTTATGGCTCGGATAGCTTCGTTAGGTGATTTGAGACTTAGGAGTGTGTTCGGAATGAAGTTTGGATGTCCGGTATAGAATTAGGCTTGAATTGGCGAAAGTTAGTTTTTGGCGATTTTCGGTCGGCAGTGGAAAATAATCTATTAGGGTCGGAATGGATTTCGGAAAGTTGGAACAGGTCTGTAATGTCATTTTGAGTACGTGTGCAAAATTTCAGGTCAATCGGAGGTGTTTTGGTTTGTTTCGGCGTAGTTGGCGAAATTTGGATGTTCCAAAGTTCATAGGCTTGAATTTGATGTGATTTTTGTGTTTTTGCGTTGTTTTTGGTGTTTCGAAGGCTCGACTAAGTTTGAATGATGTTATGGGATATGATGGTATGTTTGGTTGAGGTCCCGAGGGCCTCGGGTGTGTTTCGGGTGGTTAACGAACCAACTTTTGGCTTGTAAACTCGGCAGATTTTTGTTGGTGTGAGGTTCTAGTTTCCTTCTACGTGATCGCGAGAGGATGTTTGCGATCGCGTAGAGTAAAGAGTGGGGCAGGCATTTTGTTCTATGCGATCGCGTGGTTAGGATTGCGATCGCATAGGTTGGTCAGGTAAGGTAGTGCGATCGCGTAGGTATTTATGCTATCGCGTAGAGGATTCTGAGGGCGCGTGAGTGGGCTGAGCCGTTGTTTTTCGTGATCGCGTAGAGTGGTTTGCGATCGCGTGGGTTTATATCCTTCTGAATCGCGATCGCGTGTGGATGTCTGCGATCGCGCAGTATAATTTGAGTAGGAGCAGATTTGTTCTTCGCGATCGCATGGGAGCTTCCGCGATCGCAGTGAAGGAGAGGCCTGGGCAGTCAGTTTTAAGTTCTATTTCGGGGGTTCTTGGACATAACTAGTTTTTCCATTAGAGAGCTCGGGGGAAGGACATTTTGGACGAGCTTTTCAGTAGGGTTCTTTTGGTAAGTGTTCTTCAACTATCTTTTGTTCAATTTCATGAATTTGTCTTGATTTTCACCATGCAGTTTGAGGAATTAAAGTAGAAAAGTTGGAAAATGGGAGGAACATTTAGAAAATTTTGTTGGTGTTTTGAGTGGGCAATTGAGGTCGAATTTTGGTAAATTTGGTATGTACGGTCTCGTAAGGGAATGAGGATTCTAGTGATGTAAATTTTATCGAATTTCGAGACGTGGGCCCGGGGCTCAGGTTTGGCCGAATTTCGAGATTCTTGTATAATTTGATAGTTTTCGATTGGGTTGTCTTCCTTTAGTAAATATTGATGATGTTGAACTGGTTTTTGCTAGATTCGGAGCAATCGGGAGCCAATTTGAGGGTCAAGATCATAGCGGACTAGTGTTGTGGCCAGGTAGAGGTAAGTAATAGTTATAAATCTTGTCCTGAGGGTATGAAATCCCGGATTACATATTTCTCACTGATTTTAGAAAGGCGCACATGTCGGATGACGAGTATGTGGTGCGTACTGATTTTTGGGATTGGACTAGTTCCTCTCCGCGGAAACTAATGAGTTGAATATTTACTCAAAACCTTATGTTAAATTATGTTCTAAAGATTTGTGAAATATTTGGGCTACAAGCCGTGTTTCAGGCCTCGCACCGATCTGTTTAGACCGCTTGGGGGATTTTTACTGCTGTTTTACCTCACTATTTGTTGATGATTTCACTCAGCCACATTGTGTATACTGTTTTTCGAAACTCAGCCTGATTTACACTACTTTGAGATTTAAAATGATGTTTTGGGTCGAGTACCCTGTTTTACTGATTCGCCAGAGGGTCCTTTTGAGTGGTTCTTCTGAGTGAGGCCGAGGGCCTGATAGTGAGGTGCTGAGTGATGGTGAGGTGTTGAGTGATATTAGCGCTTGGGCTGAAGGAGCCCCTCCGGAGTCTGTACACACCCCCAGTGAGCGCACCGCGTGCCGGGTGACGAGCGATTGGGAGGCATGAGTGATTGTGAGGTGCTGAGTGATTGTGAGGTGCTGAGTGACTGTGAGGCATGCCAGAGGGGCTGATTATGATACATGTTTTTGCCCAAGGGGCTAATTATGATTTTACTACTTTCATTTTCATACTAAATCTTTCGGTTTGAAGTTGTTAAAAATATACATTCTTTAAAGGACTTTTCTGAAGTTGGTTTTAAGGCATGATGATTTCGTATATCTATGTTTATACTATTGTAAAGTACGACTGTGTATATTGTGATTTGATGGCATTGATTTTTATGTGTTTCTTGTTTCTCACTCCTGATTTATTTTCATTACTACTGAGTTGGTGTACTCACATTACTCCCTGCACCTTGTGTGCAGATTCAGGTGTTAGGGCAGGGTGAGCTGTCTATCTATTCTAGAGATTTTCGGAGGTTTGCGAGGTAGCTGCATGCGTCCGCAGTCCTGCTACCTCTCCTGCTTACTATTATAGAATTTATTTTCGTTGAGATGTATATTTTATGTAGATGCTCATGACCAGTGACTCCGGGTTCTCAGGGGTTGTATTTAATGTTCAGTATAGATTTAACTGTTTTATAAATGTTTAAAAGAAACTTTTATGGGTAATTGGTATAGTAAGGACATAAATGGAAGCTTATTATGATTCGAGTTTGGATTTTGGCTGGCCTAGTTCCATGATATGCGCCATCACGAGTGGCTTGGATTTGGGGTCGTGACACCCGTAAACCAAAATAACAACTGCGTATGTGCCAGGAACTAGTGTCACAATTCCTACGGGCATACTAACAGAATATACAAAACATAATATACAATCTCATTGTCTTAAAGAAATAGACGGGAAATAAGAAAAAGAGAACTACATGGTGCTGCCGAGGATTGTCAGGAGAAGCAGCTCACCGTGAAGTCGGGTCAACCTAAGATCACAATCTAGCTCCGGTCTGATAACCAGATGCACCAGCCTCAGAACCTGTACAATTAAGTACAGAAGTGTAGCACGAGTAGATAAACAAATATGTACCCAGTGAGTATCCCGCCTAACATCGAAGAGGTAGTGACGAGAGGTCGACTTGACACTCACTAAGGTCCAACAAAATGATTAGCAAGATGTAATATCAGTAACGGACATACAAGGATGATAAAAGTAGTAAACATTTAAAATAACAGTAATTCAAATAAATACGGGAAGTAAATATACAACTTCTACCTCATTATTCTTTTATTTCCTTTAAAAATTAATCTGAACACTCATCCATAACAGAATTCTTAACAATTTAACATGCGCATACAGGATAAGGACAACCAGCCTGAGCCATCATAATGATCATATTTGTGCAGTGCCAAGGGTCAAACGGCCTGAACCATAATATATATATATATATATATATATATATATATATATATATATATATA
>MDKI01132041.1:0-13424 GCA_005239505.1 Nicotiana paniculata | reverse complement strand
AGTACATAAAATGCGAGGTAAATAATGCTTAAAATCACGAATTCTAGCCACACATCAATGACTTGGATATAAATTCAATACAAACTCAAATGAAAGAACAAGTTAAGAAAAAACAGTTATCGAAGAAGAAAAGGACAATAATGATGAATCTTCAAATGTGAAGGATGATTAAAATGGTGATAAAGTTGCAGAGGAGGATGAAAATAGTGATATTGATCATGAGGTTGATAAAATTCAAAATAAGAAGAAGAAGAAGGTGATGAATAACTTGAAGATGGTGAAGATGGGTTGGAAAGTGAAACACATGCATCAGCTGAAGGTGACTGGGATGCTCTGTCAATTCCTGAGTTTGTAAGGGCAATCAACACATCTAATACAAATTAGGACTTTTCTAAGAAAGCATAGACGCTTCCCGGCCAAGATTAGTGTGAGGTCTAGAATAAATTTATTCCATGAGTTCAAGGAAATACTCAAAAAAGTCAAATTGATGGAAAAGTTTGATAGTAGTTATTTTTGACAGTTTGCAAAACTTTCAAAGCATTGGACACAGTTCAACGGACAACTTGTCCATTCCTTGATGATTCATTGAATTTATTGTGAGAAGAAGAGCTAGTTATGATATTTAGTTGAAGACAAGCCAGTTCACTTTGGATTGAATAAGTTTGCTATGATAACTGGATTGAACTGTGGTGCAAACCCATTAAAGAATAAATGGACAAAATGATGGATGATGGCGAAGCATTCTGTGAAAACGTTTGTCAGTCTAGCAGGAAAGGGGTGGAAGAAAAGATTCTTTTAAAACAGTTGAAGTCCAAAAGGTTTGACAAATAAGAGAGGTTTAAGATTGCATTGGTGTAGTTTTTCCATTAAGTTTTACTTGCAAGGGATAACATAGCGCACCTCAATAAGAAGTGGATTTGTATGGCTGAAAATTTCAAAGTTTTCATGAAATATCCATGGGGTAATGAGTGTTTTGAGCTTACAATTGAGTACTTAAAGAAGGACATGTTTCCAAAAATCATATGTGAGCAAGAGTAAGAAAAATAAAATCTCTGGTAAAAACTCCAAATCGACTAATTATGCCTTGCACGTCATCCCATGGGCACTCATGGTAAGTATTAAAAAAACTTTCTCAAAATTTCTTAGCAGCTGAGTACTATTATTCTTGCAGACAAAAATTAATATTTTTTGGTTCATGAAAAAATACAGGCATGGGCGTACGAAGCAATTCCATTATTTGGTCGTAGTGCCGAGAAATCAAATGTCGTATTGATGCCGCTGCCAAGGATGTTGAGATGGCACAACAAGAAAGTGACATCTGACTCTGATTGAGATCCCATTTAAGTAGAGAGTTGATGACCCTGGTGTGGTAAGATAGGGAGTGCTTACCACTCTACCAGTATATAAGACTCAACCAAAGTAGGAAGTTATCATAGATCTCGTGTCTATTCTTTTGTATTGCTTGTCTATTGACTCCTATCTATGCTATATTTAGGTGCACCCTTACCTTATTTCTATTCTACGTGAGAGAAATGACAAGTGCAATAGTACATATGTGCTACAAATACCCAGCATGACAAGTAAATGAGCAATCTAGAGAATATATAAAACTACTGTCCGAAAGTAATAGACAAGAATAGTAAATAAGGTGGAAGGAGACTCCAATGCTGCGGACCATAGCAAGGCAGACACCTCACCACTAAGTCTCCATAGATGATTGGCTACGTGCTCGCGTGACCACTGGTGGAACCTATCTCAGTACCTACACATCAGTGCAAAAGTGTAGCGTGATTACGGAAAGCAACACGTACCAAGTAAGTATTTAGTCTAACTATAACGAACCAACCAGTCGTTTTGAACTCTAGCTCGTCGTTCGGTAGTTTGAGGCCGTGAGCATCTTCGTTTCAGGTATTATGACTCGTAGGCATGGTCGAAAATGAATTTCGGGAAGTTCGGAGTCAATTTAGAAAGAAAATTATCATTTCGGAAGCCTTAAGTTGGAAGAATTGACTAAGATTGGATTTTTGAGTAAACGACCTCAGAATCAGGATTTGAAGGTTCCAGCAGGTTCGTATGATGATTTCGGACTCGAGTGTATGTTTGGATCGAGTTTTGGATGACCCGGGAGCGTTTCAGCGCATATTGTAGAAGTCAGCATTTTAGAATAAATTTCATAAGTCTGGGTTGAAGTGCATTTCAGTGATATTGATGTTCGTTTGGGATTCCGAGTCTGGGAGTAGCTCCGTATGGTGATTCTGGTGTTGGGAGCTCGATCAAAAGTAAATTCGGAGGTCCGTAGGTCATTTTGGAGTCATTTGATTAAAGTTAGAAATTTTAAGGTTTTAAGAAGTTGGACCGGAAATGGAAATTTTGATATCGGGGTCAGATTCTGATTCCGGAAGTTGGAGTAGGTCTGTAATGTTGAATATGACTTGTGTGCAAAATTTGAGGTCAATCGGACGTGATTCGATAGGTTTCGGCATCAAATGTAGAAGTTGGAAATTTTAAAGTTTATTAAGCTTTAATTGGAGTGCGATTCATGGTTTCGGCGTTGTTTGATGTGATTTGAGGCCTCGAGCAAGTCCGTGGGATGTTATGGGACTGGGTCGTGTGATTGAACGGGGTCCCGGGGGCCTCGGGTGTGTTTCCGGGTGGTTTCAGATCGTTTTGGGCTGTTTTGAAATGGCTAATGCTGGTGTCTGGTTTTGTTCTTCGTGTTTGCGGGGATACCCTCGTGTTCGCTAAGAAGGATTTGGCTTCAGGGACTTTGTTCTTCGCGTTCGCGAAGGGTGCCTCGCGTTCGCGAAGAAGAAAAATCTCTGTTGCGCAGGTCTGACTTCGGAGGCTCATATATCACAATATATAAGGAATTTTGAAATGATGTAAAAATGAAAGTTGTAGACTTTTGTGTCTAGTTTCTATAAAAGTAAACCATTTAGGATTTGGATTTATGTACAAATAATTAAGACAGGTACACTACAGGGTATAAGGGAAGATGAAGAAGCAATTTGTGTTGCATAGGGCTGACTATGGAAGCTTATATCTCGAAATTTATAAGGAATTGGGAGATGACTAAAACATTAAAGTTATACATCTTGGTTTTTAGTTTTCATAAAATTAAACCATTTATAATTTGGAGCTTTGCACAAAATATTATGACCATTCTATTAGAGGCTATCTGAGAAGAGTTTGGAATTGCTTTTCGAGATTTTTTGTTCTTCGCGAACACGAGGGTAGGCCCGCGAACGCGAAGAAGACTTGCCTGGCAGTGCATAAGCTTGCAAAAAATGGGTTAGGCTCATTTCATCTCATTTCTTCCATGGGAAACGACCTAGGGGCGGTTTTGGAGCTCCATCTTCATCATCTATGTTAAGCTAAGTGATTCCCACCTATTTCAAGTTAAATACTTGGATTTTATATATATATATATATATATATATATATATTAGTATATTTGTAGAAAACCTAAAAATTAGTATTTTTGGATTTTGACCATGAAATAGGACATGGGATTTGGAATAAATTATATATTTGAGTTCGTGAGGTTATGTGTAATGTTTATCTTCGAAAATTTTCAAAATTCAGGCACGCGGGCCCGAGGGTGATTTTTATCGACTTTTCGATCGGGGTTAGAAATTGTTATAAATTGGATTCTCATGGATATTTGAGCATATATTAATGGATTTGCGTAATTATTGGCTAGTTTTGGGCGTTGTGCATCAATTTGTGTCATCGGAAGGGCTTGTAAGCCGGTTATGGAACTTCGGAGCGAGGTAAGTCTCCTTTCTAACCTTGTAAGGAGGAATTGTCTCCATAGGTTAAGTAATCAATCATGTGCTACTATTTGTGGGGGCTACGCACGCACGAGGTGACGAGAGTCCGTGCGTAGCTACTATTATGCTTATGTCCGGGTAGTCTAGGACCCAAAAACATATTTTATTTGTCGTACTTGTAGCCTTATTGATGAAATTAAAAATGATTAAACCTTATCGAACTTGGCAAATGAATTTCAAGAAAAGATTTAAATACTATCTTTGTGGCCATTAAAAGAGAAATTGAAATTTTCTTGGGTAATTATTTTCCCGATTTAGTCGGGGTGGACTGTTTGAATGTGTATGCTTATGTGTGACCGCTTCGCAATTTATATTTCATGAGCGGGGTGATTTCTTCCACTACTCTCATGGGAGCGGGCCGTACGCCACAACAGGTTAATCGATGCATCTATGGTTCGCGCCGTTCGACCCTTCGGCAGTGCACATTTTACATTTTTGTTGGTTCGAACCGTTCGACCCTCGACATTTCCTACGCATGATATTTGCTGTATACCATCTGTGATTTGAACTGTTTAATTGCCGTAAGATATGAGTTGTTAACTGAGATGACGGAAACTAGGATTTATAATTTATGGAAGAATTTGTCCTTTCCTGCTGTTATATGTCATTTGATAGTGACACCCATGTTTGACATCACACTTGATATCATATTAATTTGACCTCTAGTAAGCGTCAAAGTCGACCTCTCGTCACAACCTCTTCGAGGTTAGGCGAGATACTTACTGGGTACACGTTATTTTCGTACTCATACACACTTGCTGTGCATTTTGTTGCACATGTACATGTATATCTTGTGGCCTGCTTGGCGCAGTGATGTGGCTGATATGGGGACTTAGGTGAGCTGCTCCTCACGAGACGACCCGCAGTCGGCAGAGTCTCCCTCGGATGTATTGTATTGTATTTTTTTATTCCTTTTGTCCAGTTTGTATTCCAGACAAATATTGTATTACATGTATACTTCCTAGAAATGTGCTCATGCACTTGTGACACCGGGTTCTGGGATGATTTTGGGATGTATTTGTTAATTGTTAAACCTCGTTATTTACTCAGTAAATTTTATTGATCGTAAAAAAAAATAAAATGAAAAGTAACGATTTCAAAAATACTAAAATAGAAATTTTTATTAACTACTTAGTGTTGGCTTGCTTGACAGTGGTGTCCAGCGCCATCACGACCTTAAGGGATTTTGGGTCGTGACACTAACCTAGAAGAAGTAGTGACGAGGGATCGACTTGACACTTACTAGAGGTCAATAATCTATATTATGCTATATTATAAAAATATCCGATAACTAAAAAGTCAAATTACTTAAATGCCCTTCTAAATTAACTAAAATTTCTACTCTTTAAAAATATAACGCCAAATGAAGAACCGTCCCATCTAATTGCAATTGGACGCATCCCTTCGGCATCAACTATACAACAAGAGACTTATCCCAACCTCATTAGTAACATTGCCAAAAGACGTGAGACGGAAATGTTACGCAAAAATTGCAATTACTTCATGATAAAAGTCCCCCGTACATATAGCCTTCAATTTCTAGCAGTAGTATTAAAATGCATTCAAAAGAAAATTACTATTACTTTAATTGCCTTGACATTGTCTTATGCTAAGTATAAATATAAATTTCAGTATTACTGTTTAGCTTGTTCATTGTTAGTGTTTCTAACTCTTTAATTGTGTAAGTTTTAGCCGAGTCAGAGTTGAGTGAATAAAACAAAAACGTACAACCATATCTTATATATACTACATTAGTCATGTAAATATTGTTGAATCATTTTCTCAATATGTAACATTTCAACATTAGATTTGTATAGTTCATAGTTTAACATTCTTTCAAAGAGTATGATAGAAAAGTCATGATGGTTGCTTGCGACAAATGAAGGGCATCAGATTGATTTCAAGGCGAGATCTTTATATTTGTCTTAAATACAATTGCTATCTCTGGTGCAGGTCTTAGCATTCTGATTTGTACCAATTTAAAATCCAAGAGAGAAATAGAAACATGTAAGCTTTGGTCTACGACTCTAGGGGATGAATCAAGGAGAATCTAGCAACAAAATCAGGTATTTCCATAACTTTACTTATTTATTTATTAAATCCTGTCTTTGTATTTTTGATGAAACACAATCGATATAAATGTTAGGATAGATGATATCTTTATGATGATCTTGAAATACATATTTATTGTATTTAGGAATGAATTGTTTAATATTAAAATTAACTTTTTTATTTTATTAATAAAATTAAAGTCGTTAATTGACGTATATTATTGTTACATGTATAAGAGTATGTGAAAATATAGTTTCATAGTGGGAAATGATCTAAAATATTTTATTTGGAAGGAACTTGTGCCTACTCCTAGCTGCAAAAGAATGGCTCCCAACTGAAAATTTCTCTCGATCACTCTCTAACAGAAAGCCATTTTCCCTTTCGCAAAAAGTACTCGAAAGTTGTTTTATTATGAGATTAAATAAGGTTGATGATATTATTTTAAAATTGACGACCTTTTGTCAATTTGGCGTCTCTCAAGACAACCATAATCTACTACTTCCTCCGTTTTAATTTAGATGATGTAGTTTCACTTGACACAAAATTGAAGGAAAAAAAAGAAGACTTTTGAAACATGTGGTCCTAAAAGCTCAAGGGGCAAAAGTTTTATGGGGCGATGATATTTTTGTGCCTATAAAGCTTCTCATTAAGGTAAAGTGGGTAAAATAAAAATTTAAATTGTTTTCAAATATAAAAATATATTTTTCTTGAACGGACTTATAAAAAAATTGTGTCATCTAAATGAAAAGAGAGGGAGCAATATTTAGCATTATATTCTTGACCATGATTTTGTATTTCCAAATGTATACTTCCACTATGAGAAAGAAGCATTGTCAAACTATGTTAACTTCATTTGTGCTTCAAGTGACATATTCAAGTTCTTTAGATATTAAACGACCTATGAAATTGCGTTTAAATGATAAATTTGGAGAATAAATTAATACTTTAGCATGAAAAGATAAGAAACCCCAAACTTGTTTAGAACACATGCGTAATAGTAGTAATTATTGTAATGTCAAAAAAAAAAAAGAAAGAAGGACATTAATTGTCAATACAAACTCAAAGTAATATTTTTTAATTAATCACCAAATAAGATATTTCAAATTAATTATTCAACTACTTAACCTTATAAAGTTTTTTTTGTGCAATATTAAATTCACAACTTAATCGATTATGTTTCATACATTTACTTTAAAGAAGATATTAGCGATTAGCTTATGTTTCAGCCTTTCTTACCATTGCACAATATTCACATATTATGCTGTTTGCCATAAGTTAATTGTCTTTTTGTAATGTTTGGCATCTATGTGGAAAGGATTTTCAAATTATGGTGTTAGATAGGAACAAACATATAAATCTAATTAAATTTTGATTTGTCATATTTGTAGGTTCATGGGATATCCAATTATTTGACCTTGATATACAAACCATCATATGATGAAGATCCATGTTAATCATTCAAAAACTTGTACGTACTTTATTCTTCCATAAATGATTATTTATTTAAAATTTTATTTTATTAATTTGATATTATTTAATTAAATCGTGTACTATATTATTTATACTCAAACCATCCAAAGTCTTCCTATTAACACAAATAAAGAATAAAGTAATAGTATATATGTGAGTGAAGGGAAGCAACTCTTCACAAAAGCTACTAATAATTTTCAGAATAGGTTATCTTTTCAAAATTTTGTTACTAGCTGTTATTGTCTTCTATTACAGAGTTTGATCTTTCATTTCACTAGAGTTTGATGAAATAAAAGTTATAGCTGTCTCCCTACATTTGTTATCTTATTATCAAATATTGTTCTTCCATGACCATGATATCAAATTCTCAAGCATTAGTATATCCAGTGTGACTCTATATTTCCATGGCAAGTTGCAGTCAACTTTACACCTGCTTATATCATGCGAGGATCAGAAGAAGTATTACTCCAACACAAATTACAGAAAACAAAATAACAGTCATTTCCTTTCTCATTTCTGTAGTATAATTCATCGCTACCGTACGACAACTATATATCTTTCTCCTCCTTTGTCAGACAACTATAACGTGAGTTCTAATATAATTATATATTTGGTTTTTGTGTATCTTCTCTCTGATTCAATTGAAAAATTATATTGCTTTTAAAATCTCTTGACTTTTCTTAGAGAACGAAAAGGAAAACTAATTTGCACGAGAAAATGCATCCTATAGAATTAACAAAAGGACGTTAATAATATGTTTTAAATGTTATAAAAGAAAGATGCTTTTATTTTTCGACTTGGGCACATCGAAATTAGAAGATAAAATCATAATTTTTTTTTTTTACAAACAACTTTACTGTATTAGAGCATAACAGGTCTCAAAGAGTAAAAAGATGCATACAATCCAACTAGAAAAAATATGCATGCCATATCAATTTAAATAGCCTCACCATACTTAGAAAATTAAACGTGAGGAAGAATGAAGTTAAAAGTGTCAATTTTTGTAAAACTAGAAAAATTGGGTAACAAAAAATGAACGAAATAGTCAATAAGCTATATTAAGTCATGTTTATTATTTGCAATAGAGACATATTCAAACTCAAATTTCAAAAGACACACGTTCAAACTCATGAAAATTGTGTCTTCTGAAAGTTAGTTTTTGTGCTCCTTACTTATTATTTATTTATAAATAAATAAAGGAGTCTTGATTTTCCTTAATTAGTACTCTAGCACTTGAATAATTACTACATTTTAACTTCAAATAAACTTTATTTATGAGGAAATAAATAATACTGTTTTGAATTAGCATCAAATAAAAAAGCCAATGTATTTATAAATCTAAATCTATATTAAATCTAAATCAATATCTATATTATTGTAAAAGTATGAATCTTAAAACTAAAATTCTAGAGATATAAGTACCCTTCTAAATAACCTAAACGCCTTATTTATAGAATAAATAAAAATATCGACGCCACAAACGTGAGCTTCAAATCATCTTTTTTCCTCTCTTAATTCCTTGTTTACTTGATCCTTAGTGTTGTGTTTGAACCAGAAATATAGAATTATGGGTAGAGGTGCAGAGCGTGAGCATGAATCCAAGGGAGCCCTTAGTGGAGTGATAGGGACACTGAGCTTGTTGGAAAAATCATATGTATCTATTTAAATTTGGATCATTCATTTTCGTAAGTTCAGACAATATTCAATTATTTTGAATTTGACAAACAAGTCTCTATACGAAGATTCACATTGATCATCACAGTAACTTGTACTTTGTTCTTTCGTGTATAAAATCTTATAGATATTATAAATATTTTTTTATAGTTCTGTGTGATCATAACTCGACACTCACGTGCAACGCACGTGTCGAGAAACTATTAATAATAAAAGTGCCTAAAGTAGACGTAGTGAGCATACAACATGTATCAAAGAGACAATTAAAAGCAACTACAATAAATACAACAGGAGTCCGTAACACATTACTAACATCTCGTAACTGGCCGTGAAAGCCTTAACTCAATTATATCCAAACTGGAACCTGTTTCGAATATTATGCTCGAAATTGTCGAGGTGAACAACCCGATCCCATAAGAATAGTGGTGCTCAGTACTGTCGAGGCGAACGACTCGATCCCATAAGAAAAATGTTACCATCATACTGCCAAGGTAAACGACCCGATCCATAAGAGTGGTGTTATCATACATCCGAGGCGAAGAGCTCGATTACACAAGAGCGGTGTTATCATACTGTCGAGGGGAACGACCCGATCCCACTAGAGTAGAGAAGTTTAGTCACGACCCAAATTCCCTCCGTTGGGTATCGCGACGGTACCTAGTCTTAAGGACTAGGTAAGCCTAACATTTAATGAACATAAGTCATAATATTAAAACTCTTAAATGCTCCTTGATATAATTCTCGATACATTACATATTATCCCAAAACCCGGTAAGTACAAGTCATAAGCTTTAACAAATTTACTCTAAAATCTCTAGTTACCACTGTTCGGAATGAATACAACAGTATATGAATAATAGATACAAGAAGGTGACTCCGAAACCGCGAACGCTGAGGCGGTTTTACCTTGAGTCTCCACAACAGCAACCGCGCTGCTAACAATCGGTCGGCCGACGATGCAAAACCTGGAATCTGCAGCAAAAAAGGGTGCAGAAGTGTAGAGTGAGCACACCACAACAGTGCCCAGTAAGTATCAAGACTAACCTCGGTGAAGTAGTGACGAGGACTAGTCAGGACACCTACTGGTCTAATAAATCAAACAACCATAATTACCAGAATGACATGATGTAACAGTTATCTACTGACTGCACAACATAACTAATAAAAAGAGGAAAGAAATAAAACCAATAACAGTAGAGCATCACAATAATACACAAAGAATGTACGAGAACACCCCAAAACTGGAAAATCACATTACGGTAAGAACAAGTAATAAATCAGCAATGCAACAGTTTTCATGCCATGCCTTAGTCAACAACAAGTGTAAACCTTCACCCGTAAGTTTGTATCGAAAGCTTTGAATAAAATCATTTCAAAAATAGAAAATCTTCTTGAAACATACTTCCTCCGAATATATATTTTCTTTTTTTTGAAAGAGAAATCTTTAAAAAACATAGTTCCTTCCAAATACATGGTTTTCAAATATACTTCCCCAATAAATGCCTTTCAAATATCATTTTTATGCAAGACAAATACTTCTCAAAAACACCATTGAAATCAAGTCTTTCAGACATAATTTTCTTCGAGATAAATACTTTTCAGCTATACTTTTCAATATATATAATTCAATCATAATCTCCTCAAGATAAATCTACCGGAACTCAGAATTTATCATGCAGTACAGGGAGAAAGCTCCCGAAATACGTCTGTAGTCCCAATTTAAATATGCAATGCAGTACATGGGAAAGCTCCTGGAATACATCCGTAGTCCCAATTAAATGTGCAATGCAGTACAGGGGAAAGCTCCCGGAATACGTCCGGAGTCCCAATTTAAATATGCAATGCAATACAGGGGGAAAGCTCCCAGAATACGTCCGTAGTCCCAATTTAAATATGCAATGTAGTGCAACAGAGAGAATAACTAGAACACCACAAAAACATCGTACATTGCCACAACGAGCACAAAAGCAAAAAAAAAACAGAAATTCCAAATACGACGGGCAAATCAAACACAAGGGTCTAAATCACGAGAATGGTAAAACTCACTCATAAGAAGTAGACACAGAAGGGAATGCCAAGCACAAACAGAAACAGTGTAACGAGGGAAAAAACAAGGCAAATATAGCAACGATTCTTAATATTCAAGTTCACAACAAAAGAAACCAAATCATCCCGGCAAGGGAAGCAGCTATAACAATTCTCACTTAGACAATCAGTTTCACGGAATAAACTCAGCTTGAACAATGCTCAGTAATAGGCAGCACCAAGGAAATACCATCAACATGGACGATTATCAACTAAACCTAAGTAGCACTTAAGGGAAAATCACATAAATCACAATGTACGACTCACCGGCATGCTTGACACCAACATATAGATATTCCAATTTCTGCTAAACAAATATAGGGCGAGGTTATGCTAGTTTTAATCAAATAGGCAGTCTATGAAGGAAGATATAGCACAACGGTAGGAAAGATAAAGTATTCATTTAAGTCAATTAAGATCACATAAGAAACAAGGTAACACTAAGCAAGTAATTTCTAATTTGAGCTGGAAGACATGAAACTAGTTAGGAACTCGGATATAGCAAACAATTCATACACGGGAAATATAGGGACCTAAGAATCCTAAAAGGCCAAACTATACAAACAAGTCTAAGTATGCACTCGTCACCTCGCGTACACAGGGCACAATCAACATAGAAGACTCAAATCCTAAGGGGTAGTTCCTCCACACAAAGTTAGGCAAGATACTTACCTCGACGACGACAACCTGGTATTCTAAAATGAACTTCTCGGTAGAAAGACATCCGGACGGCTCAAATCCAACTATAAAAACTCCAAAAGACACATAAATCGTATAAGGAACTATTTCGAATAATAAAGTTTCAATCTTTACAAAAAAATAAAAATCGACCCAAAAGTCGACCCCCGGGCCCGCACCTCGGAACCCGTCAAATTTTACAAAAATCCGAATATCCACTCCAATATGAGTTCAACCATACAAAATTTATCAAATTCCGATATCATTTGGTCCCCCAAATCATGATTTTTTTCAATTTAGAAATTTTCTTCCAAAACCCACATTTTCCTCAACTCAAAACACAAATTAAATGATAAAAACAAGGACTAATTCGTGGAATATATTTAATTCTAGTTGAAGAACACCTAACCATTCTATTTGTGTGAAAAACCCATCAAAATTTCCAAGATCCGAGCTCTAGAAGTCAAAATGTGATAAAATGGATTAACCTTCGATTTGGAATTATATTCTGTCTGCCCAAAATTTAAAGCATCGCGATCGCGATCGCGTGGAAGAAAATATGTTACTGGACAAAAGGTGCTACGCGATCGCGGAGGAATCTATGCAATCTCATATAAGGGAAATAGCCACTGCCAAAATATGCACGGTGCGTTTGCGAGTCCAGGTGTGCGATCGCGGAGAAGGAGTTATTTGCTGCCAAACGCTGCACTATGCGATCGCGAAGCATGGGATGCGATCGCATTGAAGGAATTTATTTGACGCCCAAATGAAAGAGTTATGCGAACACGAGGGTGGAAGTGCAAACGCATTGAAGGAAAACTGGGGGGTGGGTCGTAGAACACTATGCGATCGCGTTTGCATCTATGCGATCGCGTAGAAGGAAACCAGAAGACTGATTCAGCAGTTGAAATTTAAGGGAAAATGACCCGAAGCCCATCTGAAACATACCCGAACCCCCAGGACCCCGTCCAACCCCACACACAAGTCATATAACCTAATACGGACTCGCTCGAGGTTTCAAATCCCATGAAACAACATCAAAATGACGAATCAAACCAAAAATCAAACTTATAAATTTCCAAATCTTCAAATATAAAAACTCGTGCCGAAACCTATCAATTCAACTTGGAATGACGTGAAATTTTACAGACAAGTCACAAATAACACAACAGACCTACAACCTTTCTCGGAATTCCATTCCAAGCCCGATATCAAAATTTCACCTATCAGCCAAACTCGTCGAAATTCTAACTTCCGCCAAATTACCTCAAATTACTCTACGGACCTCCAAAACCAATTCCGGACGTGCTGCTAAGTGGAACAGTTTGCTAAATATGTCTGAGTCGTTTCCATCATCCTCTTCCCTAGAAAAAATGAATATGTCTCCTACTCTATATAAAACCTTGTCCAAAAAATATGATTATCTCTATGAAGTTGATATCCTACCCGATGAACAGAAAGTATCTTCCACTGAACTGCCCCTAATAACCCTTACTCAGATTTTGCTAAAAATCATTTGCACCATGGACCCAAATCCGTTCCTTAGTCCAACACAAACCAAAAGGAGTAAAAGAATATATTGCTGCCTCAAAACTTGACCAGCATCCTATTCTTGCTACTCGAGAGGAACAA
>ML316846.1:0-12318 GCA_005239505.1 Nicotiana paniculata | reverse complement strand
AAACCCCCCCCCCCCCCCCAAGCATGATTAACACTGGCACATACATATACGTTCGTCATCTCATATAAAGCTAGGCAAAACACATACCTCGAACAAGTCAATTACAATATCGAGCAAGGTAAACGATGCTCCAAAAATGCCATCCCGTATTTAGTGACCTCCGAACGTCTCAAAACTAGCAAGAAGCAACTAAATTACACCAAATAAAGGCGAAGGAAACAACTCCAAATGATAAAGATCGAATACTAAATCAAATCCCAAATCCGGCCAAAAATCACACTCGGGCCACGCCTCGGAACCCGATAAAACTCACAAAATCTGATAATCCATTCAATTACGAGTCCAACCATTCTAGTTTCACTCAATTCCGACTCCAAATCGATGTTCAAAACTCAAAATTCATATTAAAAACTTTAGGTAAAAACCCCCCAAATTTCACTTTGAAATCATCAATCAAATCCCAAAAACGAAGATGGATTCATGAAATATAACAAAACCCAAGTATAGAACACTTACCCCAATCCATATGGTGAAAATCTCCTCCAAAATCGCCCAAATCTGAGCTCCCCAACTCAAAATATGACTGAATGAACAAACCCTTATTTTATATATTTTTCTGCCAGTTATTCTGCCTCGTTTCTCATGCCAAACGATCATGAAACTCACTTTTTATGTCTCCAATAGATTTCTTGTGAAATTTTAGTCAAGTTAGGCTTTTGAATCAATCAATTTGGCCTTATAATGAAGGAGATATGTTGGTTTCAATATTTGCAAATAGTGCAGATTTTTAAATACGAATTCAGTAGCAATTTCGTAATTAATCTGAAAAATCTGGCAACTCAATTTTTTAGTGTAATGACCATAAATTCCTCATATGATGTTCAAATTTTATGATTCTTTTTTATATGGTTCCGTAATTACAATACAGATCTAATGCTTCAACAAAAATAGAAATTGGATCTCGTTTGATTAATGTGATACTATTTATGCTTGAAGAAACGTCGTCGAAACATAAGAAAAACGAGTGCAACGCAGCCCAAACTATCTGAAACTCACCCGAGCCTCTCGGGACCACCTCCAAACATACCAAAAAGTCCCATAACATAACACGGAGATACTCGAGCCTTAAAAATATCGAGCGAAGTGCAGATACTCAAAACGACCTGCCAGGTCGTCACATCCTCCAGCACTTAAACACACGTTCGTCCTCGAACGTGCCAGGAGTCTTTCCAAAGCTACCAAATCACGGTGTACCCTTACTAAGCATAAATTGGGGGTTGATCCCATGTCACCCTAATCCACGTAGCCTTCCAACACAACATAACTAGAGATCCTTATTTCGACCTTGGTCCTTAAACCTTAGAACTAAATCTCTATCATCCAGAATTCATTACAAGACCCTAATCCCGCAACCACATATTGTATAAGTCTGAACAAGTTGTATCAAGTCACAACCATAACACAAGATGTAATCACATTATATACCCCATTACTTCGACACTCACAGTGGGAACAACCGACCATCATTACTGCCCAAAACAAATCCGGTGCCGGTAGCAATACGCATACCAATTAGAACCTCGTTCAAAACTTTCATACCCTACCGATGATGAAAGAAACACGCATAATTACTTAACCACTCATCTGATCAATAAGCCAAGAAACTTACTCGTCCGACCAGGTCCATTGTCCACATCCTCAACAAAATGTAGTGTTATTCTTCCAAACCTTCCTCATCCAAATACAATAGCACAAATCTCAGGCTAGAAACCTTATCTCAGCCAATACGAGCAGTCGCACCGACAAGCATCAACAATAAACATATGGAGCCACACACAACCCAGTTTCGTACACTACCAAGTAATAATTCAGATATGACAAATAACAGTAAGAAAACTTAAAAAAAACTACTAAGCAAGTTAAGTAGGCAGAGAAATTTTAGCACTTTACTGTGAACTATTCTCAACAAGGTGAAAGCAAAATACACAAAATAGAAATAAGGGGCCACATTTCATCACTGTACCGTTACGGCGTGCAATCTGATCCCATCATATCAATCCACATAGGGTACCCATTGAGCCATAATATTCAGGCTCACTGATCACATGTGCTTCAATATCGAGCACAATAGAGTGCAAAAAATATAACTGTAGGGAAATTCATTGGGAACAAACAATACTGAGAAAGACAAGCACAACTATAGTGCAACTAGATAAGCAACATCACAAAGGCCACCTCGCCCCTAGTGCCATGAGGCCTAAACCGAGTCACAATATGCGTGAGAAGATTCATGTAGCCCTCGCAACCTATCATAGCATAAGAGAGAAATATATAACATAAACCAAGGCGTGAATAATATCCATTCCGCCTAATGATATACATGTGGTAACGACTGCGCAAGAGCAAGCAAATTCAGTCTGATACAGAGTACACACCCTTACTGGGCTAAAAATAATTCCCAAACCAAATTATGATCATCCCCAAACATGTAATAACCTTCCAACAGTCTATAGAGATCTTTCCATAACACCTACCATTAATCACCCAATTTTCTACACTCTTTCACAACTCGCGATCAAGGAATAGTCTGCCAACAAGAACATTCAATTTCTGAGCCTCACTAATACTAGAAATTTTCCTACCCAGTCTCAACACTAGTTCCCAAATAGATGACACGTAACTCATACTACATCATCCCTCAGAAAAGCACCTATAAATCAAAACACAATGTATCAGCCAATAGGTGCTCCGGTGAAAACACATAGTGCCAGCAAAACCTCAAACACCGAAAATCGTCTGTACCATCAAGAACTACTATCCTCCCCTTCAAAACTAACTGCAACCTTGTACATGCAACCTTTCAACCCCACATGGCTCATTGTTTCTAACATGCTAATTTGCAACACTACGAAAGTCTCACAGTCAACTCTGAACCATAAGCATTATAGTTCCTATACCTGTAGAAAGCATCAAATCCAACCGTGATCATAACCATGATAAGTTCTTCGGATATCAATAACACATTATCAAGTAATCAGAACCAATCTCCTCTAACTCAACCGAGTCACGCAGACTGCCAACCCAAAAGTAACTCAATCTGATATGACCGCCCTGAGAGAAATTATTGGGAGTTCGAATCCCTTTCTTGCATCACTCCAACATTGACATGTAGACTCTTCTTGACAAGAAAACACCACAGATCCAATTAACATTCACTTCCATTTTCAAGCCCACCCGTAGACAAATCCAAAAGCCCTTAAAGGCTACATAAAACCTGGAACTTGCCAGAACCTTCTCGATAACCACTCATCTTACTTTGATCTTCAATACATAGCTAATATGCGTCAAGTAACCCATGCTATACCAGTATATGCCCATTGACAGAAATAACCAAGAAATCTCCCGGTCCGTAAATTGATACGACTCAAGAACCTACAATCCGATTATCAGTAGAAGTCTTCACCCCTTAGCTCGAAGTCATATGTAACGACCCGGCCGGTCGTTCCGAGAGTAATAGCCCCTTTTCCCCCATTTCTACTTCATTATATATGGTTCAACTTCATTATGTTGTGATAGATTGGTTGGCTAGGGTTCGAAGTGATTTTTGGAGAGAAATGAGATACTTCGTCTCTTAACTTGGTTCAATGGTTGGAAAAGTCAATCAAAAGTTGACTTGTTGGTAAATGACCTCGGAATGCGTATTTTATGGCTCGCTTAGCTTTATTAGGTGATTTGAGACTTAGGAGTGTGTTTGGAATGTATTTTTGAGGTCCGATGTAGAATTAGGCTTGAATTAGCGAAAGTTAATTTCTGGCGATTTCCGGTCGGCAGTGGAAAATAGGCTATCGGGGTCGAAATGGAATTCTGGAAGTTGGAGTAGGTTCATAATGTCATTTTGGATACGTGTGCAAATTTTTAGGTCAATCGGATGTGTTTTGTTTGGTTTCAACATCCTTGGTGAAATTTAGAAATTTCAAAGTTCATTGGTTTGAATTTGAAGTGATTTTTGGTGCTTTTGTGTTGTTTTAGTGTTTCGAGGGCTCGAATAAGTTTGAATGAAGTTATGGGACTTGTTGGTATTTTTGGTTGGGGTCTCGAGGGGCTAGGGATGATTTCGGATAACCATCGGAGGATTTTGAATTGGAAAATAGCAGTTGATGTTGTTGGTACTGGTGTGACCGCACCTGCGGATAGGGGACCGCAGGTGCGAGCCCGCAGAAGAAGAAAAGGCTCTACATATGTGGAAATTGGCTGGATCGGTGAAGGTCGCAGATGCGGACGTGGGTTCTCACCTGCGGTGTCACAGGTGCGGAAAATCGACTTTCACCATTTTCATACGGGTTTGAAGCTTTTGAAGGATTTTTGAAGAGGGAAATCGATAGTTCTTCATTGAGGTAAGGATTTTTGACTTAAAAATTATTTATATATGATTAAAGGTCTGATTAGTGGTAAAAATTGGGAAAAATCAGTACTAAAAATAGGTAATTTGGGCTTGTAATTTAAGAAACCTTAAAATGGGAATTTGAGGGGTCATTTGGACTCCGATTTCAGTGTTCTTGGTATGTATAGACTCGCGGGAGGATGAGGATTCTTGTGGTGTAAATTTTATCAAGTTCCGTGACATGGGCCCGGGGGTCGGGTTTGGCCAATTTCGGGAATTTTGGTTAAATTTGATAATTTTCGAGTGGGCTTTCTTCCTTTAGCGTATATTGATGATATTGATCCAATTTTTGGTTAGATTCGGAGAAATAAGGAACCGATTCGAGAGGCAAGAGCATTACGGATTAGTATTTGGGCCGGTTTGAGGTAAGTAATGATTGTAAATCTTGTCCTAAGGGTATGAAACCCCGGACTTCGTATTTTCTCACTATTTTTGGAGTGGCGTACATGCTAGATGACGAGTGTGTGGCGTGCACTGACTGGGAATTTTGACTTGGTGCTTCCCGTGGAAACTATTGAGTTGCGTATTTACTTTTAAATCATATGTTAAATCGTGATTTCAGACTATTGTTATATTTTGGCTGTAAGTCATGTTTGGGGCCTTGTGCCGACCTGTGTAGACCCCCTTGGGGGCTTTTACTACTATTCCTCACTGTGTTGACTTATGATTTACGCTCAGCCACATTATGTATAACTGATTTCGAAACTCAATCTTATTTACACTATTTTGAGAT
This sequence comes from Nicotiana paniculata, assembly GCA_005239505.1. NCBI lineage: Eukaryota > Viridiplantae > Streptophyta > Magnoliopsida > Solanales > Solanaceae > Nicotiana > Nicotiana paniculata. The sequence continues at coordinate 7,144 of ML316846.1, read as the reverse complement.
ATAAAATAATATTTTGGGTCGAGTACCCCGTTTTATTGTTAGCCCGAGTGGATTTTTAAGGGATTCCTAACTGAGTGTGGCCAAGGGCCTATGTTGGGAGGATGCTATGGGATCGGGCTGCACGCCGCAACATGTTACATTGTTCATGATATGTGAGAGGCCGAGGGCCAGAGTGATTATGCCACGAGATGGCTTGATATTAACGCTTGGGTTGTAGGAGCCTCTCCGGAGTCTGCACACACCCCTAGTGAGTGCAGGTACCTAATAAGTGCGAGTGCCGAGTGCCGAGTGACGAGTGATTGGGAGGTATGAGTGACTGTGAGGTTTCCCGAGGGGCTGATTCTGAGTGATGTTACATCCGAGGGTCAGTTTCTTATTCATGTTTTTGCCCGAGTGGCTACTTATGATTTACTTCATTTTTACACTAAACTTCTTGGACATTTTTCTGAAATTGTTGGAAATTACACTTTTAAAAGGATTTTTACTGAAAGTGGCTTTTAAGCGTGATGATTTAACGTATACACTGTTGGAAAGAAAGATTGTACTTATTGTGAAATGATGATTTGAATTTATGTATTTCTTACTGCTCAGACCTGATTTAATTTCATTACTACTGAGTTGGCATAATCATACTACTCCCTGCACCTTGTGTGTAGATCCAGGTGCTAGAGCAGAGTGAGTTGTGTTTCGGTTCCAGAGACTTCTCGGAGATTTTTGTGAGGTAGTTGCACGCGTTCGCAGCCCTGCTCTCTCTTGCTTACTATTATAGAGTTTATTTTTCCAGAGTTATATTTTCTGTAGATGCTCATGACCAGTGACTCCGGAATCGTGGGGTTGTATTTAATATTCGGTGTGGCTTTATCTATTTTAAAATGATTATACAAAACCTTTATAGATTATCAGTTTAGTAATTATATACATGAAAGATTATTTACGATTTGAGTGTTAATATGGTTGGCCTAGTTCCACGATAGGCGCTATCACAACTAGTCTAGATTTGGGGTCGTGACAAGTTGGTATGAGAGCCTAGGTTACATAGGACTCACCGGTCATGAGCAGGTTTAGTAGAGTCTTGCGGATCGGTACAGAGACATCTGTACTTATCTTCGAGAGGCTACAGAACCCTTAGGAAAAATCATACATTCTTGAATTCTTATCGTGCGAATCCATTTCTTCGGCGAAAAAGCGTAACTCTTGAAATTCCTTTCATGGTATTCGAGTGCGCACGCGAGCACTCGGTATCAGCTGTGTAACGGCGGCTTGTGATTACCATGAGTGAAGTGCTAGAGGTTATTTTAGCTTGTTGACAACGGGCGGCCAGTCTAGAGGGCTTGAGGCCGGGTTCTATTTATGACTTGAGTGCTGAGATTTCAAGTGTGGGGGCCGTGAATTTGGCGGCTTATATGTCCGTTTGTGTTCTTATAAATGGTATTTGGTGACTAGATGACTACGTGGTGATTGTGATTTTATGGTTAGATGTGTTCAGATATTTTGATTGTGACAAAAGGATTGGCTTGAAATGTCGCAAGAACTATTAAGTGTTTGATTTTTGTCCTGGTTTGGAATATGGCTTCGAGTTGTAAGTGTATTGGGAGACCTCTCATGTTTTTTAGTTGTGGAGAAAAACAGATCTTTCTGTTGGGTTATGAGTTCCTGGTGATGTCTTTGGGCTGACCAATGCCCCAGTAGCATTCATATATTTGATTAACAGTGTATTCCAGCCGTAATTATACTCCTTCATTGTTGTATTCATTGATAGCATCCTGGCATACTCATGTAGCCAGGAGGAGCATACTCATCACTTAGGAGGGTATTATAGAGATTGACGGAGGGGAAGCTTTATGCAAGTTCTCCAAGTGTGAATTTTGGCTCAGTTCCGTAGAATTCTTGGGGCACGTGGTGCCCAGTGAGGGTATTCAGGTGGTTAGACGAGTGTGGAGAGAGCTTCCAGAAGCTTAAGATTTCTTTGGCCGCATCTCCAGTGTTATTTCTTCCATCAGCTTCAGGTTCTTATACCACTTATTGTGATGTCTCGAGGGTAGCCATTGGTTTGTTCTAATGTAGGAGGGTAAAGCGATTGTGTAATAGCTATGATCTTCGGAAGTGTGTAGAGAGATATCAGTTTGAGGCTAAGCAGGCAGGGCTATTTCCCGCGGGGTGTCCTGAGGTTGTGTGATCCTTATGTTATTTTGTGGCAAGTTTTCTTTTACCAGTAATTGATATATGTTGCAATTTGAGTTTAGATCACTTGTGGGAGTTGACACGGAATTGCAATGGTGAATGCGAGGTTGGATATGATTTGGGATGTTAAATGGTTTGAGTTAGATATGAGCTTATGAAGGATTTAGTTGAATCTCACTATGGTATGACGGCGGTGTTAGCGTGTGGTCATTATGAGTTACTCTTTGTTTTTATCTATGGATTTGAGCCAAGTGGGGGAGTTTGCTAATGATAAGTTGGTTGCACTATTATGTGATGTGTTGGGTTCGGGTCGAGGTATACTGGTGAATCAGTAATGACCTGCAGGGGATGAGATCAAGAATGACTCGAATGAAGGAAAATTTTGGATAAGGGTTGTGTTATGCTTTATGGGTGTATAAGAATCATGGAATGCCTTGAGTTGTTATTGGTGAAGGATGTAATGTGCATGGGGAAAGAATTTATTTGACTGCATTAAGGTGGGGTTACTTCCTGGAGTGTTGGAGTGCTCATGGAGCACAGGTCGTTCGATCCGTTCGATCAGTCTAATTGAGGTTTGATTAGAGTGGATGACTCTCGAGAATAGTTATGACAGATTCAAGGTTAAATATATCAATTGGGTATCTTCAAGGTGTGTTTTTGGCTAGAACTGAGATTTACGTTGGAGGGTGTCAAGACTTGTGGAATTTCTACATTATCATGGATTCTACATATCAGTACCAGGAAGGTGAATGTAATGACTTTAGATTCGCAGGAAGTCTCTTCAGGGTAAGTATTTTGAATGTGGTACTTTTGGGGATAGTTGAGAGAGTATTCAGCAGCTTATGAGCCTCAGAAGGTATGGTTTTATTCTTGGGTCTCGTGTGGTGAGTCTGGGTTGAGAATTGCGGTATTAGGGCGAGGAGAAGTACCAATTCACAGGTAAGTCAGAAGGAACTTGGATAAATAGGACAACTTGGTAGTAAGTTGGATCGGCATGGTAAGGGATACGATTAGTTCTTTGGGTGTTCATGAGGTAATGAGTTTTTACAGGTGTTTCTTAGAAATGCTCTTGGGTTTTGGTGACCTGCGCAGATTGGTTAAGTTAGAAGGATTCGGTCCTGACGGTTTGGTGTTGTACAAATGGGATTCGGATAGTTCCTGATGGTTTCTACCACGGTTAGAGATGCATATTTTCTACTGGCGTGAGGTGCAGGTGATGTATAGTGATTTTGCTTCTAAATGGGACCAAATGGAGAGTTCTTGGCTAATTGGGTACGTAGTTGCTTGTGGCTTGGAAGGGATCATGAAGTTCTCATATTCACCATAGCATGGCATGGCGTATGCGGTATGTTGTGTAGGGTTGATACTTGCATACGTGAGGTCACGGTTCAGTTCTAGGAGGAAGGTCAAGAAAATTCGTAGGCAACATTAGCCGTTTCAGATGACTAGGTAGATGATATCGCCAATTGTGTGGCTTGATGAGGGTATACATTTCAGAAAGGTCAATGTGTGGAGTTAAGGGTGCTTCATCAGTATTGTGACGCTCTCTTGTTGGATCGACCGCTGGCATTCAAGGTTGCTTGGTAACACTGAAGAATTATAGTGGTATCCCTCGTGGAATGATTGAGTATTAGGGATGTGTTATGTATTCGACTAGTAGAGTTGAGATCAGATATAGTAATTGGTGCACTTTATGACTTAGAGACTAAGAGTTCTCGTAAACAGGTTATTTTTTGGTAGTGAACTATGAAGATGTGATCATTGATAGTCAGACGTTAGTATGTACCATGATTCAGTCATTGTGAACTTTTCAGTGAGTTATCTATCTTTGTGGGTGACAAGAGTTGACTTAGGGTTATTGGTAGGCCTGTATGAGTGTGTGTTTTGCACCGGGTCAGAATTGTTGACCCCGACTTTCTATTCTTGAGGGATGTACCATTCGATTGTCATTGAGTTTATTCGTGTTCTGGAGTGGTGTATGAGTTACTCTTTGGTGTTGCGAGATTTTGTGATCATTGGTTATAGGCAAATATGGTGCGGTTCTAATTGGTCTTTAGAACTAGATTTGAGTAAGTTAAGTTTGGTATTGCGGGATGGAGACATATTGGTTATGTACTTTCTGATTCGTGTGGCATGGTATCGGCCGATTTCCCCGTGGTTATGGAAATGCACTTGGAGTACTTGATGTCAAATTGCGCATGGTTATTGACTTTTAGCCAGGTGGCTGAAGTATTTCATGTGACCCAGCATTTGGATGGTACCACGAATTGTTGCAGAGTTATGTAGAGGTATGATCCTAGGTGTCATATTCGTGTGTTTTGATTTTTCGATGAGTGTCAGGCTCTCAGCATGGTGTTGTGACGGTAATTGTTAATGGCGGGATGGTCCTCTCATGTGAATCTTTTATATAATTTGATTACATTGGGATGTTTGTATTGAGTGCACGAGTTGCGTAGGTTATGGATTTGACTTGTATTGATGTGTCATGTCATCAGAGTGGTCGTGTTGGACGAGAAGAGGTCATTAGAATGAATATTGTCAGAATTGACTACAACATAGTTGAAAGGATAAATATCGGGAGTCGGCTTAGAAATCTGCTATAATTCCCGTTGGGAAGGGGGAGATTCATGTCTGACTGATCGGACGAATGGTTGCTAGTTTCTACATGTTTCTTCCATCATCGATACCTTATGAAAGTGTTAAAGCAAGGCTTTGCTTGATAAGAGGTTATTTACCGGTATTGGGTTGTTTCGAGCAGCTGTTGTGATTAGGAGTTATCGCTATGAGTGTTTAATTCATGCGGTATATTATGTGATTACATCTGGGGTTACGTATATGGCTTGATTCAGCGTGTTCAGACTTATTCAGTTTATAGTTGTGGAATTTTGATCTTGTAAATTATTTCAGAAGTGGGAATTTTGTTCTAAGGTTTATCAGTCAGGTTGGATTTCGAAATTTCAACTGTGTTGTGCTATTGGACCTATATGGGATAGGGTGACGTGGGATCACCCCTGGGTGAGGTTACGCGGAAGTTTGATGGTGTTGGAGAACAACTCTTGGCACTTTCGAGGACGAACGTATGTTTAAGTGGAGGAGGATGTAACGACTCGGTCGGTCGTTCTGAGAGTAATAGCCCTGTTTCCCCCGTTTCTGCTTCATTATATGTACTTCATCTTCATTATCTTGTGATATATTGGTTGGTTCGGGTTCGGAGCGATTTTTGGAGAGAAATGAGACACTTAGTCTCTTAACTTGGTTCACTAGTTCGAAAAGTCAACCGGAAGTTGACTTATTGGTAAACGGACTCATAATGCAGATTTTATGGTTGGGTTAGCTTCGTTAGGTGATTTGGGACTTTGGAGTGTGTTCGTAATGTAGTTTTGAGGTCCGGTGTAGAATTAGTGTTGGCCCATGTCACTGAATGGGTTTTGAAGATTGACAATTATTGACAAGTTGAACCAGGTCCATCAAAGCATACACACCTGAACAGAGCAGTTGGCATAAGAATCGTACAAGCATAGAAGATATCAGTGATTGCTGAGTATCAAATAACTAAGAGGATGTCTCCTAATACGAAAAGATTGCAAATTGATGAAGAGAATAAAAGTTGAATTCAACAAGGACAGAAATGAAGGAAGGAAGTTGAGTTTGATAAGAACTTGTTCTCCCAGGTAGAATCGGGCCAGAACTCAACAACTGAATTTATAAATACTCAAAGTATTACTGCTGAAATTCACGACACAAAGGCACACAAAGACTAAATTGAATCAAGTTCTGTAAGCAAAATTTCCAGGATATTTGCAAGCAGAAGTATTGTGCAAAGTCTACAAATCAACTAGAAGAAACATTTCCATTGTTTATCATTGAGTCTAGTTGGTTGTAGTAGGAGTTTTAACATTGTATCTTTTCAGCTTTCTTATAAGCAAATTGTAATAGGTACACCCTGTTCAAGTTAGATTTAGCTTGAAGTCTGTAGAAATTAGCTATAGGCTAGTTGACNGGATTACAAAAGAGTTTATTTTGTAAGTCCGTTTGGCTCAGAGTGTTTAGTGAAGTGTTTGAGAAAATCCTACTGAGGAGTAGGTCGTGGTTTTTTCACCTTTTGAGCCAGGTGTTTTCCACGTAAAATATCTGTGTCTTTACTTTATTGCTTTATTATTCCGCAAATAGTAGTAAGTAGTACACCAAGAAGAACCAGGTTCTTCTTATTCGACAGAACTCGAAAATTGAATACTGCACAATTAACTTATAATATTGTGTAGTATTGAAGTCTAAAACATCAATTGGTATCAGAGTAGGTTATCCTTGAAAAGGCTAACACCTTGGAAAAGATCAAGATGAGTGCACCACCTGGAACTGGGAAGGTCAATCAACTGCAAGGCCACCACTCTTCAATGGCCAGTACTATTCTTGATGGAATAATAGAATGAAGGACCACCTTATTGGAGAGGACTATGAACTCTGGGACATAGTCACCGATGGACCACTTGCAACAATGAAGAAAACTGCTAAAGGTGTAGATGTACCTAAGACTAGGGATGTGATGCGAGACTAAATTGCATAGTTTAGGAGTGGTGTTGTTCAAACAATTACCTAAATATGCACTCTCTCTCAAGTAGATACATACTAAATAGGCACAGCTAATTGATGGCCATTCAATTAACTACAATAAGAACGTAGTTGAACAAATACGTCGAAAATACGCAAAAGGAGACGCCCGGGAGATAGCCGGGCGTTTGCCCCCTAAAGTCAGGGCCCCCCTGGCGTTAGGGGGGCGTTTAACCCATAAAACCTTACCCCCATGGCGTTAGGGGGGCGTTAGGGCCATAACGCCAGGCCCCCTCTGGCGTTAGGGGGGCGTTAGAGCCCAAACGCCAGGGGTCTCCAATTCGCCCAAGTTCGAGTTTGACGAGTTTAAGTGTTTCCCAAATGAAATAGAAGTCTCCTACACGGTTAGGGTTCA
>ML316845.1:0-18597 GCA_005239505.1 Nicotiana paniculata | reverse complement strand
GGGGGGGGGGGGGGGGGGGTAGAAAAGGAGTGTGACAGTTCTTGGTGAGCCTCGCACTTGTTCGCGTGGATGGAGATTTTATTTATTGTTATGGTCTTTTCTTTGAACTCTTAGAGTCGCTCCATAGTCATTATTTTAGTGACATGAGTATTATTTTGTTATTATAGTCTTATGTTGAGTATCGTTCTTTATTAATGAGGTTGGGAATAAATTAGTATTTTCTGGTTGTTAGTAGGTTGATTAGTAATGGTGGAGAATTGTTTTGCTTAATTGATAAGTTGTCGATTGGTTGGTTTGATATTAGGATGATTTGTTGTTGATTTGAGACAAGGAAATTTTTTGGGATAGTCCAAAAACAGGGGAAACTCTGCCCGATTTTCTGTAAAATATCGATGGGGCTTACTTGGGGGGTACTTGCTCCTAAATGTCGGTTATGATCCTAAATTGGATCGTGAAAAGTTGGTATCAGAGCTTAGGCTTTAAGTCCCGAGTCATGGAGCAATGTTTTGTAGAGTCTTGTTCATGGGTATGTAGGTGCCCATACTTATGATCTTGAGGCTACTGAAGATCTAGGAATTTTTTCCCTTCTTTCATTCTTTCATCGTGCATTGAGATAACTTGATATTGACTTTGGAATATTTCTTTCGCGGATGCATAAGACACACACAACCTCATCTGTTGGACGTGGTACTACCAGGGTTGGCGGTCAAGTTGGAGCTCATCAAACTAGAACACAGACTGTTCCTCAACCTGAAGTTGGGAACATGGGTCAACCCCAAGTTGCTATGGCAGACCAAGTGCAAGGGCATGGTGTTCAGGACGCTCCACCACCAGTGCCAACTGTTGTACCTACCGTTGCCTTACCTGCAGACGCAGTGGCAATGTTATTGAATGTGTTAGAATCATTGGTGCCTACTCGAGGTGGAAGTTCAGCTCCTCAGGTTACTTTACAGACACAAACACCTGCACAGACTCAGACTTTCAGAAATATCCCTACAAGAGTTCCTGAAATTGAAATCACCAAAATTCACAGGTTCTGATAATTCAGCAGATCCTAAAAGTTTCTTGGATGGGACACTTAAGAAATTACGTGCTCTAGGATGTTCTAGTGAGAGTCGTGGAGCTCGCAACATACAAACCAGAGGATATGGTTAATACCTGGTATGAAATTATGTTTCTAGGAAGGCCAGCAGGAGCAACAGCACTGAGACGAGTTCACCAAGTTTTTCATGAATCATTTTCTTCCAGACAGCCTGATGCAAAAATATGCAAGAGAATTTGAGAGATTGGTTCAGACTCCAGATATAGATGTGTCAACATATAGCACTAAGTTTTGTAAGTTGGAGAGATATTCTCCGTACTTAGTGCCTACTGAAGAAGCTCGAGTTCAGAGGTTCGTTGATGGATTGGTTGGTCGGTTATACACTGCAGTAGCCCCACAGATGAAGACTTTATCCTACTTTGATGCAGTCGACCTTGCTAGAAAAATTGAAAACAAGGGACGTGATGAGCGTGAAACTAGTGATTTACATAAGAAGGCCAAGACATGAGGGTTTTTCAGTGGCGGTTTTAGTGAAAATCGAAAAGCAGGAAATCAGGGACAACAACAACAGGGTTCTCAGACAGGGACACACTTGTCTTCACAGTCCACATACATACAACCTTACAGACAGGGTACTAGGGGACCATCATCATCTGGACATCGTAATTCTGGGTAGATATATTCCACTACTTCAGTCTGCCAGACCTGTGATATATCACATTTGGGCCAATGTCGTGTTCTAACGGGGGGAGTGATTTCGGTGTGTCCAGTTGGGACATTACTTGAGGGATTTCCCTCAACCTCCGAGGAATTTCAACCAGGCTTCTATTCAGTCAGCTGCACCTACTCAGATTACTCGTAATACTTCAGGTGCTACAGGTACAGGAAATAGAGGTCGAGGTGCTGGGGACCGTGCTAATGTGACTCAAGGACAAGGGACTGCTAGTAGAGGTCAAACAAGTGTTTTTTCATTTACTAAACAGGATGCTCAGGGCTCGAATGCTATGGTTACATGTATTCTTTCTGTCTTTTCATTTGATGCACTTGCGTTGATTGATCCAGGATCTACTCACTCCTATGTGTCCTCGTACTTTGCTTTGAGGTTTAGTAGACAACCTGATCTATTGAATGATCCTTTTCTAGTTTCTACTCCTGTTGGAGAGTCTCTATTAGCTGAATATGTGTATCGTTCTTGTCAGATACAGGTTGAGGGTAGAGATACTCTAACTGATCTTATTGTACTTGATATGATTGACTTTGACATGTTGATGGGAATGGATTGGTTATCATATTTATATGTTATCGTCGATTGTCATGCAAAGATAGTCAAGTTTGAGATTCCAAACGAGCCTAGTTTTGTTTTAAAAGGGGGTCAGGTTGTAGAGACTTGCAAAGTTGTATCTTTTATGAAAGCTCAGCAACTTCTGAAGAAAGGTTGCTTGGGTCTCTTAACTATTGTAAATGACACAAGAAAGGAAATAATTACTGTTGAAAATGTTCCAGTAGTGAGAGAAATTTTCTGATGTATTTCCTGAGGATTTACCAAGATTGCCTCCAGTACGAGAAATAGATTTTGGTATTGATTTTCTACCTGACACACAACCCATATCAATACCACCATATCGGATGGCACTAGCAGAGTTAAAGGAGCTAAAACAACAACTACAGGATTTATTAGATAAGGGTTTTATCAGACCGAGTATATCTCTATGGGGTGCACCAGTACTGTTCGTAAAGAAGAAAGATGGATCCCTGAGAATGTGCATTGACTACAGGCAGTTGAAAAAGATAACAATACGCAATAAATATCCTTTCCCTCGTATAGATGACATGTTTGATCAGTTACAAGGAGCTGCCCACTTTTCAAAGATTGACCTCCGTTCTGGTTATCATCAGCTTAGAATCAAAGGTGAAGATATTTCTAAGACTGCTTTCAGAGCACTATGAGTTCCTTGTGATGCCTTTCGGACTGACTAATGCTCCAACTGCATTCATGGATTTAATGAATATGGTGTTCAAGCCGTTTCTGGATAAATTTGTAATAGTATTTATTGATGATATCCTGATATATTCTCGTAGCAAAGAGAACACGAGAATCATCTCAGGACTGTGTTGCAGACATTGCGAGAACATCGACTTTATGCTTAGTTCTCAAAGTGTGAATTTTGGCTAGACTCAGTATCATTTCTGGGGCATGTTGTATCAAAATATGGAATTATAGTAGATCCTAAGAAGACAGAAGCTGTGCAGAAATGGCCCAGACCTACTTCTCCTACAGAGATTCGTAGCTTTTTAGGCTTAGCAGGCTATTATAGGCGTTTTATGCAGGATTTTTCTAGAATATCAGCGCCGCTGACCAAGATAACACAGAAAAATGCAAAGTTTTAGTGGACAGAGGAATGTGAAAGAGCTTTCAAAATGCAAAACGTGTCTAACAACTGCACCATTATTAGCCTTACCATAAGGTTTTGGAGGATTTTCAGTATTTTGTGACGCCTCGAGGGTGGGATTAGGATGTGTTCTCATGCAAAATGGCCATGTTATTGCTTATGCTTCGAGACAATTGAAAAAACATGAACAAAACTGTCCTACACATGATTTGGATATGACTGCAGTGGTATTTGCTCTAAAAATTTGGAGGCATTATCTATATGGCGAAACTTGTGAGATTTATACTGACCATAACAGTCTGAAGTATATCTTTCAGCAGAGAGATCTGAATCTTCGGCAGCGTCATTGGATGGAACTACTCAAATACTATGATTGTTATATTTTGTTTCATCTTGGAAAAACCAATATGGTGGCTGATGCATTGAGTAGAAAATATATGGGGAGTTTGGCACATATAGCTCCTACAAAGAGACTTTTGGACAAGGATATTCAGAGACTAGAAGATACATGTATCAGATTTAGTGTAGGAAATTCAGAGGCATTGTTGGCTTGTGCTCAAGCTAAGTCTTCATTAGTTGATCACATTAAGGCCACCCAATATGAGGATGGACGATTATGCAAATATAGAGATGAGGCCTTAGCTGGTAAAAGCAAGGATATGATTGTTGAAAGTGATGGTGTTCTTCGAATGGGTGACAGGCTATGTGTAGCAAACATAGGTGGGTTGGGACGGGCTATTCTTGAAGAAGCTCACAACTCTAAATACACCATACATCCTGGATCCACAAAAATGTACCATGAACTGAAGTAATTTTATTGGTGGAAAAGTATGAAGAAAGATGTTGCTAACTTTGTTTCTAGTTGTTTCCAATGTCAGCAGGTCAAAGCTGAGCATCAGTGACCAGCATGCCTACTACAACAAATTGAGATTCCAGAGTGGAAATGGGAAATAATTACTATGGATTTTGTCACCGGGCTACCACGAACCCTTAAAGTTAAGACTCTATATGGGTGATTGTAGATCGACTTACGAAATCAGCACACTTTTTGCCAGTGAAGACTACATATGGTGGAGTGAGGTATGCACAGATATTTATGAATGAAATTGTCCGACTTCACGAAGTTCCAGTATCCATCATCTCGGATAGAGGATCACAGTTCACTTCACGCTTTTGGAAATCTTTTCAAGAAGCATTGGGTACACGAGTAGATCTTAGCACTGCATTTCATCCACAAACAGACGGGTAGTCTGAGCGTACTATACAAATCTTGGAAGATATGTTGAGAGCTTGCATTCTTGAGTTTGGAGTAGTTGGAACACTTATCTACCTTTAGCTGAATTTGCTTACAACAACAACTTCCAATCCAGTATTCAAATGGCACCGTATGAAGCATTGTATGGTAGAAGATGTCGTTCTCCTATCGAATGGTTTGAAGCTGGTGAGACTAAATAGTTGGGACCTGACTTAGTACGAGAATCTATGAACAAGGTGCAATTAATCAGAAAGAGATTGCTTGCAGCTCGAAGTAGGCAAAAGTCTTATACTAATAAGAGAAGAAGAGATTTAGAGTTTACAATTGGGGACAAAGTGTTCCTACGAGTCTCTCCTATGAAAGGTGTGATGCGATTTGGTAAAAGAGGCAAGCTGAGCCCCAGGGTTATAGGACCGTATGAGATACAAGACCGAGTGGGAGCAGTGGCTTATCATTTGGCACTTCCTCCGGAGTTATCCTTTATTCATCCAGTTTTTCATGTCTCAATGCTAAGGAAATGTATATCAGACTCATCTCAGGTGCTTGAAGCACCTGCTATACCGCTTGATGAGAAGTTGTCTTACGAGGATGAACCAATGGCTATTGTTGATAGGCAAGTAAGAAAGCTACGATCAAAAGATATTGAGTTCGTAAAAGTCTTGTGGCGAAATCATACAGTTGAAGAAGCTACGTGAGAAATACAAGATGCTATGAGAGTCAAGTACCCCCACTTATTTCAGTCTACAGGTACATACTTGAGTTAAATTCGGGGACCGAATTTTATAAGGTGGGGAGAATGTAATAATCCAAAATAGTTTATACACTTATTAATTAGGAGATTGGAGAACTAATTTAATTTGTAAATATCAGGGTCAAATATTAAGTTGTGAAGAAAATTTTTGTTACTATATGAGATATGGTACTATTAAGTGGCTAGTGGCTAACTTTTGAACCATACTTATATAGTTAACTTTGGCTAGTTATTAAATAAGGAGTAGGCCAAGCCCATTCTTTTGTTATTGCTATATTTTAGTAACCTAGAGATTAGAAGAAAAAAAAGAGAAGAAGAAATAGAGCAAAAGAATAACAAAACATTCAGAACCATTAACGGCGGCGGGCAAAGTCATCAGGGTGAGATTTTCACAGGTAAAATTCTTGTATTGTACTTAGAAAATAAGTATAAACAAGTAGATTTTTGAAAAAAAAAGGGGGATGGGCAGTGATGGCTCCATTATGAGCCATGTGATGTTAATTTAATAATTATAATGATGTTTGTAAGAATTAGCTAGTGACGTGGTAGTGATTATATAGTAAAAATAGTAATACAATATTGGGTTAAAAGTTACTACTATGTAGAGTTATTTTGGTAAAACTTCTTAATTTTGGTTTATAAGATGGAATGATGGCCAATGATTGGCACCATGATGGTGGTAATGATTAATTAAGTTTTGGGGACTTTAGAATGCATCAGAAATATACGTTGTCTCTACTGTTGCGGGTTTTAAATTTGGATATCAAGGATTAGCCAATAAACTATAATAATAAGATGATTGACAGTGATTAGAATAATGAGTTTAGGTAGATTAAGCAATTGAAATACATTCGGCGAATTGATGATGAAATATAAAACTCGGAGGATTGGGTATTCTACATTAGTGATGGATTTAGCCTAAATGAGAAAATTAACATGGGATCGATATTATGTAATTATAGATTGATTGGAGGAATTTGTACAAATCGCACAAGGAGAAGCATTTAGTATTTCGGCACGAGTACTGTGAGTAGTAATCTTACCGCAATTTGTGTTTTCATAACTTGCATGGTTTACACATGATTTTAATATGAATATGTTACCGATTATTTTGAGTTGCATGTGGGACAAGTCTTTTACTCGATATGATGCTGAAATAGTTATTTGAGATGATTACCGTTGTTTTAAATATTGGGCCTGTCACTAGATCTGTTTTATCGTTTTCTTGAATTTACTGCTATCATGAAATAATATGATTTGATAAGAACCGAAATGATCTATATTGTTTTAAAATATTTTCTACGAGTATATACGGATTACAGAGACAAGTATAAATGAGAGTAGATATTGAAGGATCCCGTAGTTAACAACGAGTTTGTTAGACCTGTTGCACCTTATAATTACCGATTACCGTTACAACCCTCGCTAGTGGGAAGGTAGAACTAGCATAACGTTACTGATTTCCCTCGAGTAGGGACTACCGTTATATTTTACTTTTTGTGAAGAAGTCCACAATAATACCGATTACATGATCCATTCATTGAAACCTCCCAAATGTGAATATTGATATTATACGGTGGTTACCGAGTTTATTACCGAATTGCTAATTATATTATACTACAAGAAAAGCATGGTGAGATTGAAACTATTTATTATTTCTGAAAAAGGGCATTTTAATGTTATTTTATGTTTGATATACTAGCATGTTTTCTGACTTGTCCCCAATAAAACGGTTGTGGTTAAGTGTTATTACTCACTGAGCTAGCGACTTATTCCCCGCTAATTCTTTTTTACAGAGACAACAGTTAACTCGGGCGAGGATTTTGTTAATTAGAGCCCACATGTTGATAGTTCTTGGTGAGCCTCGCACTTGTTCGCGTGGGCGGAGATTTTATTTATTGTTATGGTCTTTTCTTTGAACTCTTAGAGTCCCTTCGTAGTCATTATTTTGGTGTCATGAGTATTATTTCGTTATTATAGTCTTATGTTGAGTATCGTTCTTTATTAATGAGGTTGAGAATAAATTAGTATTTTCTGGTTGTTAGTGGGTTGATTAGTAATGGTGGGGAATTGTTTTGCTTAATTGATAAGTTGTCGATTGGTCGATTTGATATTAGTATGGTTTGTTGTTGATTTTAGAGAAGGAAATTTTTTGGGATAGTCCAAAAACAGGGGAAACTCTACCTGATTTTCTGTAAAATACCGATAAGGCTTACTTGGGGGTACTTTCTACTAAGTGCCGGTCATGATCCTAAATTGGGTCGTGACACCGGTCCTGCATAATATACTGGAGATCGGTGCACCTGTGTATGAACTTCCAACATATTATGTTGGAATTCAAATACACGGAAAGTTCCAGCATAATATACTAGAGATCGGTACACCTGTGTATGAACTTCCAGCATATTATGTTGAAACTCCAATACGCGGAAAGTTCCAGCATAATATACTGGAGATTGAAGCACCTGTGTATGAACTCCTAGCATATTATGCTGGACCGGCATATTATACTGGAACTCTAGTATATTATACTGGAATTCCAGTATATTATGCTGGAATATTTTCCGGATTTTGAACAATGTTTTCATTCAAATTTATCTTTACGTAAAAAGTGGCTAAATTTCTATTACTTTTGAAACTATGGCTATTTTGGTCGACGTGTTTAGTTGGGCGAGTCAAAGTTTTGGGCCGACGTTGTAAAATCCTGCAAGTATAGTTTAAGAAAAATTAGTATCATATAACAACATATAATAGGAATTGACAATTTTTTAGCCTTACATTAGGTTTGGAAAATATATCCCCAAATAATTGGCATTATATAAAGAAATTCTAAAAAATTACTCTCTTATATATTCTCTCTAAAAAAAAACTACTCGCTTATTTTGGCTCCCCCCTTTCTCTCCTTGTATTTCTTCTTCTATCTCTTCTCTTTCGCTTTTATAGTTTAGAAAAAATTCTTGCAAATTATGCCAAAAAATCCGGGGATGAAAATGTAAGGTTGATCTCACATCAGAGAAAATCAGAAGCAAAAACTAAGAGAGAGAAAATATATTTCAACTTTATTTTTCTTCGCTTTTTTTTTTTGGTTGGATTGGACGGGTGGGTATGATTGAAATTGGTTGAAAATACCTAAACGAGGCTATATATACAATTTGAGCAAGATTAAAAGTGAATTAAACTGGTTTCAGGTAAAAAAATAACGACATGTGTATATCATATTGTATATCATGTATATAAGTGTATATCCAGATATTTTTTTATGGACATCTGTGTATATCAGTTTGTATATTATGTAAACAACACCAATTTTGTATGGACGCCCGTGTATATCACATTTTATATCGTATATATAACACAAATTTTTATGGATATACACTACTACACATGATATACATGAGATATCACTGATGTACATAGAGATATACATGAGATACAATAGGGGATATACTTGTGGAGTCGTCTTGAACTTGAGTTTTCAATCTAAAATGTGTTATAAAAAAATAAAAATTTTAAAATATTTTATCAATAAACACATTATTAATATGTTTTACACGATGATATATATATATATTTATATCTGATTCTCATTTTGTATATCAATATATCTCTAGCAAATATATTAGTGTATATCCACAAGAAACTATGTGTTATACACTGAAATATATAAAAAATAAGAATATATTTTATTTACATTTTGATATACAAAAAAAAGTATATACATTTTGATATACACTAAGAATAAAATAAACTTGTTATACAGATTTGGTATACACATTATTTGATGTGTTATACACTATGATATATAAATAATACAATTACTTTCGTTATGATATACATTAATATAGAGATAAAAATAAATTTTAAATAATTCTATTTATCATTTTATATTTTAGATAATAAAGAAGGAAATAAAATTTTAATATATATTTTTATATATAAAAAAGGAAGAAAAATAAAGTTGTGATATATCTTTTGATATACATATTATTGTTGTGATATATATATTTATGGGCTATTTGGTACCAATATCTATAAATAGGATTATTTTCTGCCAATTGTGTGAGTACATTGTTACACCATGCCAAAACCCCCAAAAGTTATCGTAGTATAATGATCAAAACATATAAGTTTCTACGGAATCCAACAGACCAACATTGATTCATTAATTTTTTTATCAAAACAAATTTGAAATATTTAGAAATATTAAGAGGTATAACGTCACCTAAAAAAACATATTTAAAACTTGTGAAGTTCGTAACTACGAAAGACTTTGGTAGAAGGGACATTTGCATCTATAGTCGTTCTTTGTGTTATGTTTTAACTTGTGTCCACTTTACAAAAAAAAAATGCAAGTGTATCCGTTTTTTCGCATAACTTCAGCACACGGGGCTGAAGTAGCAAAGGCAATCACGCAAAACTTCAGTATTCTAGTAGATGGGCCTGAAGTAGCAAGTGTGTTGAACCAAGAGAGCTGAAGTTTTTGTTTTTGTAACTGGCGAACTTCAGCTCTAGAGCTGAAGTTTTTGTTTTGTAACTGGCGAACTTCAGTTCTAGAGCTGAAGTTTTTGTTTTTGTAACTGGCGAACTTCAGCTCTTTGTTTTGTAACTGGCGAAATTCAGCTCTAGAACTGAAGTTATTTAAAGCTTTCTAACATCTAGATAAATAAATCATAAATTATCATAAATCAGATTGCCAACAATATCTAAATCATAAATTTTGGAAACAATAAACGTGAAAAGAACAGAATTATCATTGTCTAGTAACTTATGTACGTGAAAATATTTATAAATTATTGTCTACTAACTTACGTAATTATTTATAATTTATTTTTAAATAATCGTATAAACATATTTATGGCAATCATCCCATGAACTGAAGTTCTATAGTAGCACCAACAACAACAGAAGAAAGAAGAAGAAGAAGAAGAAGAAGAAGAAGAAGAAGAAGAAGAAGAAGGAAGAGAAGGAGGAGGAGAAAGACAGCTGAAGTTATTTAAAAAGTGGGTACAAATTAAAAATTTTAAAAAATAAATATAAAATAAATGGAGGCGACCAAATAGGATGCCTCGTGCAACTTTCACAATGACACAAATAGGATCATTTGGTGATATCGTTTAAATTTTAACCACATGAAGAAAATTTTGGAAAAATTGACACTGGTCAGAATTTTGAAGCATGATGTTCAAAAGTTCTTGAGTAAGTCTATGACGATTCGTTAGAATTCTGACAGATATAATAGTCTTGCATGTTAAAATGATCGTCACAAGATTCTAACAGGTGTCATATTTTCGTACAAATTGGCCATAGAATCCTGCCTGATCATCGGAATTTTTGCATTGCAACTACAATTCTTGTGATCGTCAGGATTCCTGATGTTTCAAAATTCTGACCAACTTGCTTTTAAATTTTGGTGCATAATTGTTTTCCCAAAAAAAAATAAAAATATAACGATGTAAAATGTAAAAAGTGGTTTAAAAAGGGTCATCCAGCGTCAATTTTAGCTCTTTAGCTCTCGAAATCATAATGGTGTTTTGTTGATACATGGTATGTCAAAAGGAAATATTACCTCCTATAGCAAAGGTACACACTCTATTTATTATAAATTAAAATTATTTTAAAATATTATTTTTTATAGTTATCGTTTATATTTTATAGCTAAATAAATATTTATGGTATATACTACCATTGCGGCATGAAATACGTTATTTATGTTTTCTCTCTCTTTTAGAAAGCTGGACATACCTATTTTTAAGGTGTTTCTCATTACCGTATTCATGAATACATGGCGCAAAATACATGTAAATAAATAGTACAGGTGGACTGGCCTGATTATAAGCGCTTTTTACTGCTGCATTCATGAATACAACATCGCGAATATATATGAACACACGCACGGAGAGCTGGAGCCCTGATTTTAGGCGTTTTCTTGCTGTTGTATTCATGAATACATGGCATGAATACATGTGAATACATGCGCGCACAACTGGACTGCCCTGATTTTAGACATTTTTTGCTGCTGTATTCATGAATACATGCGCGTACAGCTGGACTATTGATTTTTAGGCACTTTTTGTTGTTGTATTCATGAATACAACATCGCGAATACAGCAAACGCACTACTATAACAACTGAATAGTAGCTATAGAAAGTAATTATGTATATGGTAGCTATATGAAGTTAATAGCCACTAAACAATAATGATTTATGAAGATTCCCCTATGTCAAACGACAAATGTTGCCATCTCGTCTGCATGATTAACATGAGGCCCAAATATTAAGAAGAATTAATCCAAATAACCGCCCACCCTACAACTTAAACTAAAAATAGCCAGCGAATGTATATTATATGCATAATTTATGTATTAAATGTCTATCGTTATGTATATCTATGTATAATCTATGTATATGACTAAAAAATTAATATTGCCAGCTATTTGTATAAAAATCTCAAATATTAATGGGCCTACTTGCTTATGGGCTTTTGCAACCCATGTGGTCAAACTAGCCCAACTGTGATTAGCTTGAATCTGGTTTTGTAGCTCCCAAACCACGTCCACTACTCCACTCCACTTTTTCTCCTTGTAGCTAATGCTTGAAAAGATAGGCATATAGCCCATCCATTTGGCTGCAAAAATCAGCTTATTTTGAGAAACGTTTTTTTTAAAAATGTTTTTCTTAAAAGTATTTTTGGTGAAAATTAATTTGTGTTTGACTAATTAATTTAAAAATACTCCTGAGCAGTAGTTATTATTTGGCTAAGAAACTACTTTTTTCTGTTTCTCCAAAATTACTTTTGCTTCTCCTCAAAAATACATTTTTTTCCTTTTAAAAATTTGATCAAACATCTTAATTATTTTTAAAAAAAACACTTTCAACCAAAAAATACTTTTAACTCAAAAAAAGCTTGGCCTGGCCAATAGAGGAACAACAAATAATCAAGCTAGACAACTGGTTTATTGGAAATGAAAAATGAATATTTAAACAACCTCTCGTTATTAATCATTCAACATTTAAAATCTACTAGTCCAACTGATTCGTGTCAGATAAATCTATTATATTAAGGAGGTAAATCACTCCTTATTTGAAAGGTTTTCTATTTCTCCTTCTGTTCACACACACAAAAAAAAGAAGAAGGTAATTTAGTACAAAGTATTTTTTATTCACGTAGGGTTTGAAAAGGACTGTGCGTAATGTGGATAACCTATTCTAATGCAAGCATTAATGGTGTTTACACGGCTCGAACTTGTACTTTACCGTTGCTCTCCAGGTCTTCCACTTCCTCTATTTCTTGTTCAGTTCACACACACAAAAAAAAATGGCAAGCTAGTACAAAATATCCCTTATTCATGCCGGGTTCGAGAAATGACTACACCCAATGTTGACCGCCTACCCTAATGCAAACATTAGTGATTGTTTACGCGACTCGATCTTGTGACCTATAGGTCACACGTAGATAACTTTACCGTTGCTCCATGTCTCCACTTCCTCTTTCTTGTTCATCTTAGTAAGAGACATAACCACATTATTGATAATGCCTTTCCCATTCTTCATGTACTCTATTGCTTTCTTGCTATATCTTTCAAACAAATCATCCATAATTTCTTTTCCAAAATGTTCTACTAATGGATTCTTGAACTGCTCTCATATTTCCAGCTATATATTTGGCCTTACTCTTCTCATCAAATATTATTGCTTCTTTCTCACTATCATCAGCCATGTTTAAATCCCACTTGATTTTCTCAATAATTTGTTTTAGTTCTTTTGTAGAAGGTGCATATAGTGGAAGATTGAACTTATCTAACTTGGCTTCTTCAACCAAACTCTGTGTCAACCAAAAAAAAAAAAAAATCATGAGCTAGCGTCCGAGATGATCCGATGTCAAAAAGTTGAGAACAATCTTTCAGCCAGTCCGTAATTTATTAAATAAGTTACATTTAATGTTAAACTAAATCATCACGAACTTTATTTTCTAGCGTGAGTGCGAAAGAAAAAAAAATTGATTGTAAAGAATTTGTTAGTAATCTGTATTTGTAAAACAATTCTGGAGAAAATAAAATAACATAAACAGAAATGTAAATGAAATAACAAAACCAATTCGAGCCTACTGAATTCACAGTGTTTCCTTAAGGAATTTAATCCCCTCCTAGTACCCAAGGTTATAGATTATTTCCTCCCAGGATAGAACGAATTACACACTCGTGTAGTGGTACTTCAAACTCCAGTGTTTAAGCGAATACAAAGTTCGGTAGCAAATCACACTTACTTTTCCTTCTTTGAAGTTAAGAATATACTAGGGGTGTGCATTCGAATCGGTTTATCGATAAATCGAATCGATTATTTGTTATCGATTTCGATTCCGAAAATTTTCTTATCGAGTTATCGATTTTGATTTCGGTTTTGTCCACTTAGCTTATCGGTTTATCGATAAATCGAATCGATTATTTGTTATCGATTTCGATTCCGAAAATTTTCTTATCGAGTTATCGATTTTGATTTCGGTTTTGTCCACTTAGCTTATCGATTTATCGATAAACCGATAAGAAATAAATTTTTTTTTCTTTCTTTTATCCGTGGTTTTCTTTACCCTAACTTATTATTTTCATTTTCCTCTACCCTTATTATTTTCTAATTTTCCCTACCCTATTATTTTCTTTCCTCTTCACGACTTCACGCTGCTTCTGCCTCAAGATTTTTCCCTACGGCCCTACCCTCCTGCCCCTTTAGAGCTGAACTGCTGAAACCTTAAATTTTCTTCACTCAAAATTCCTCCTTTCTCGGTTTCTTCCACAGATCTGGTAATTCTCTATCTCCAAATGGGTTCTCTCAGTAAGTTGATTATAATTTGGTAGAAGTTCTTTTGGTCAGTTAGGTAAGGAGCTGAAAAATAATTAGTCTACCTGAATTAAATCAATTAATCGTAGTATCATTTGGTATGATATAGTAATGATTAGTCGTCTATCTCTATTAACTATCCACTATTTATACATGTTTTACACATAGTATACATATATTAGTAAGGGTACTAAACATGACAACATCGCTTAGAGCTAACAAATTTTCTTATTGGTGAAATCCCGCAAATTTTCTTATTGGTGTAATCGATAACCGAATCGATAAGCCCCAAAAATCGATAAACCGAAATCGAAAAAATCGAAACCTTATTGAAACGATAACGATAAGCATATGTACAAATCGATATCGATAAGTAATTATCGATAAGGGTCAAAATCGAATCGATAAATCGAATGCACATCCCTAGAATATACAGAAGAAAAGAGGAGAACTCAGAAATTAGTATGTAAAATCTGAGAGAAGGGCTTGTATTTATAGCCAAAATTGGGCTGAAATCTGAAGAGGTGCAACTCTTCAGAATGGATGTTTTTCCAAAACGGCCATAGAATAAATGCCATGACATAATTGGCTATTTACTCAACAATAAAGAGGAAAAATTGAAGGGTAGTTAATTTTCTGTTACAAAAACAGAAAACTGAATATTGGATAGTTGTTCATATATTTTAATATTAATATTTTGTTATTAAAATAAATATTTAATAACATTTCTGTTAATATTTACTATTAACAAATAAATTTGGTCCAAAAAAATTATCAATCGATCATTTGACCAAATCCGAAGCCTAAGTCGAAGCCGAGGCCGAGCCGAGCGAGCGACGACGACGACGACGACGACGACGACGACGACGACGACGGCGGCGCGAGGCTTGCCTTCTTCTCAACTCTTTATGAGCTAGAAGAAGAGCAATTGCTTATACACCCATCAAAAACCTTTTCTTCTTCCCATGTGGGACAATCAAGGAGGGAACCTCAAATATTACTCAAATATTTTATTTTTCCCTCAATTTTCCATTCACCCTATTTTAAGCTTTTAATGCTTAAAACCCCCCAACAATCCCCCACATGAATGTGGAATGGCTATATCACGGAAGTATGCATGAAAAACTGTGTGATTCGCAAGCAAGGATTAATTGCATCCGGATAAGTAGGTTTCCCTTTGAACTTTCCGTAGTGAACTTATGTCGGAGTATATCAATCAGTAGATTTGTTATCTTTGAACCGTCTAACTTTAGTGTATATCTAGACAGCCACAAGTCACACAACAAACCCTTAACTATCTTTGTTCTCATTGTTGTGCTCGTTTCAGCCATGAACACCGCCTGGTTTCATAAGTGCATAGAGAACTGGCCTTGCAAAATTCTCCTTGAAGTGGCTAACACTTCACACTTACATAGGTGATTCCTAAACGTGTCATCTCATAGATAAACTATTTGATATACCCCGTATCAAATTTAGAAATCATTAAAAAGCCTTAATGCTTTATCCTTGGTACTGAACATTGTCTCATCACGCGAATGGACCAAAAGTTTAGTTGACAATGTTGAACCGTCATTAATGACTTTGTTTGATCTCCTTGAACCTAGATCTTGGGATCTCCATTCTTCTAGGTAGAGTTACCGCCACTATGACTTGTTCTCGGCCATAATCCCATTTCCCTAATGATTTCTCAATTATCTCTCTAGTTAGGCCTTTTGTAAGTGGATCTGACACATTATCACTTGACTTTACATAGTCAATCGTGATAATTCCTCTAGAGAGTAATTGCCTAACGGTTTTATTCTTCGTCGTATATGACGAGATTTACCGTTATACATAACGCTCCCAGCCCTTCCAATTGCCGCTTGACTATCACAATGTATGATATTGGTGCCAACGGTTTGGGCCAAAATGGAATGTCTTCCAAAAACTTTCAGAGCCATTCACCTTCTTCACCGGCTTTATCTAAGGCTATGAACTCAGCCTCCATTATAGAGCGGGTAATACAAGTTTGTTTGGACAACTTCCAAGATACCGCTCCTCCACTAATAGTGAATATATATCCACTTGTGGACTTGGAATCAGTTGATCCGGTGATCCAGTTTGCATCACAGTATCCCTCAATGACTGCAGGATATTTACTATAGTGCAAGGCAAAGTCCTGGGTATGTACTAAATACCCCAAAACTCGTTTCATGGCCATCCAATGAGATTGACCTGGATTGCTCGTATATCGACTCAATTTACTTATAGCACAAGCTATATCTGGTCGTGTACAATTCATGATGTACATTAAACATCCTAACACACGAGCATAATCCAATTGTGATATGCTCTGGCCTTTGTTCTTTGCTAATGCAAGATTCATGTCAATTGGAGTCTTTGCAACTTTAAAGCCCAAGTGCTTGAATTTTTCAAGTACTGTCTTAATATAATGAGATTGTGACAATGCCAGACCTTGAGAAGTTTTATGGATCTTAATTCCCAGAATTAAATCAGCAACTCCCAAGTCTTTCATATCAAACTTGCTAGTTAGCATGCACTTAGTCGTATCTATGTTGGCAATGTCATTACTCATTATCAGAATATCATCCACATATAAGCAAACAATGACTATGTGATTTGGAAATTTTTTAATGTACACACTTTTATCACATTCATTTATTTTAAAACTATTTGACAACATTGTTTGGTCCGTAAAGGGACTTAACAAGTCTACACACCTTCTTTTCTTTACCTGGAATCACAAACCCTTCAGGTTGTCCCATGTAGATTTCTTCCTCCAACTCTCCATTTAAGAAGGCCGTCTTAACATCCCTTTGATGAATTTCAAGACCATAAACTTCAGCTAACCTTACCAACGTTCTTATAGACGTAACTCTTGTAACTAGAGAGTATGTATCGAAATAGTCAAGACCTTCTCGTTGTCTATACCCTTTGACCACATNCCATGTATGGTTGTTCAATATGGATTCTATTTCACTATTGACTGCCTCTTTCCAAAATAATGATTTCGAAGAAGACATAGCTTCTTTAAATGTTTGAGGCTCATATTCCAATAAGAAAGTCACAAAATCTGGTCCAAATGAAGTAGACGTTATTTGACGTTTACTACGACTTGGATCCTCCTAATTAAATGTACTTTTTTTTGTTTCTTCCTGAGAGGTCGTTTAGATCCTTCACCAATCGACTCACATTCCTTTTTATACGGATATATATTTTCAAAGAACTCTGCATTATCTGATTCTATAACTTTATTATTATGAATGTCAGGATTTTCTAATTTATGAACTAGAAATCGATATTGTCACTTCAGGCCGTGATGGCGTCTAACGTTGAACCCGCTACACAAGCCAATGTTTTGGTTAAGTTTACCTGTTTACAATTGAAATAACAACAATAACTAGAACAAGTGTGATTAAAGAATGCGGAAGACTACTAAATTCAAGAACTTTAACGATGAATCTCATAAAAACTTTCTCAATTACATCCCAGAAACTAGTCTGAAATAAGTGAATACAACTGTCTTGGAATTACAGGATAAGACAGAAAATGAGAAAAAGGATAAGAGGTGACGCCAAGGCCTGCGGGCGCCTGCAGGACTACCTCAATGTCGCCGTGGGCTGAAGGCTACTCCCTGAATCACTGTCCATAGGGTCCGGTGCTATAATCTGCACAACATAAAGAAGTGCATGTGTAGCATCAGTACAACCGACCCAATGTACTGAGTAAGTTCCGAGCCTAACCTCAGCGAAGTAGTGACGAGGCTAGGACATGACAAACAATAAACATCTGTGCAATTCAATAATTTATAATAGAAATAATGGCAGGACGTAACACTTAAGTACAAATACGGGGAAAACATGCTAGGGTACAAAAGGGGAAAACACTTATTGAGTAACAGAACATGAAAACCGTCTAGTATCAAAGTAACAACAGGGAACAAACAAGTGCACGACATCACCCTTCATGCTTTACTCTCGTTCTCACCAAAACAAGTGCACGACATCACTTTTCGTGCTTTTACCTCACAATATCATGGCACGACATTATCCTTCGTGCATTATCTCTCATATCATGGCACGCCATCGTCCTTCGTGCTTTTAAAATCACAATATCGGCACGGCATTTGACCTTCGTGCTTTTAAATATAAATCATGGCACGACATTACCTTCGTGCTTTACACTCTTCCTCACCCAAACAATAACTAGAACACAATTTGGCAACGAAGAACCACTATACAGAGCATAATTTTAAAACATCCCAGCAAGGGAACAATAACAGAAATATCACCGTCCCGACAAGGGACACAACTATAACCAATCTCAA